>JBBPBX010017429.1:31284-46853 GCA_038048925.1 Garcialebias charrua
ATCACATCACATAAAGGCGCTGAAGATATGCTTATTTTGTATAAGACAATAAACACTTTACAACGTAACTCATATTTACACATGTTCACCTTTTATGCATTGGCCATTTTTATGCCAATGTACTGTTTCATATTATATTAGTAAGTATTTCTATGTTATTGAAGATCATGTGCAGTAATAGCCAGCCACTAGGGAGCACAAGCCAGTGTATCTCTTGTGCCGGTCCCAAGCCTGGGTAAATGGTGAGGGTTGTGTTAGGAATGGCATCTGATGTAAAATACTTTTGACAAAAATGCAGCTGCCAGGAAAAAGACAAAGAGGAAGGCCAACGACGAGATATATGGATGCAGTTAGAGAGGGCATGAAGGTACCGGTAGTTGGAGTGAGGACATAGGATGCAGAGGACAGAGTGAGGTGGAGGAGGATGACTCACTGTGGCGACCCCCTGAAGAGGGAAAAGCCAAAAGAAGAAGAAGAAGAAAGAAGATGTGCAGCTAAAGAGCAAAATAATAGAAAATATTGTGTTTCATATTGCTAGTTCACAATACTTGGCACAAGCCTTTGCTTTTTTATTATATGTATTTAAAATTGTATAAACACACAATCAAACAATGTTCTATATGACATACATTTATATGTGGGGAGCAGTGACGTGCGGTGAGGTTCATGGCTGGTGAGGCACTGTGCAGTTTTTTTTCCATACGTATAATAGAAAACAGACAAAAAATGTTCTCCACGTTTTGGCTTCTGTCTGCCATAGCTTCTTCAGCGCTTTGGATACTTTGGATAGCATTATTTTCTTCTTTTGTAATACATGAACCCTACAGAGTAGTTTATTCGCCATTTGATTGGCAGCAGTTGTGTTTAAAATCTCATATCAGCAATCTTTACACATACAAACTGTAGCACACAAAAAAGCACATTTAATTTGGAGAAAATTTATTTTAGTCTTACTTTTACTTATAAATTAAATTAAACTATAACAAAATATATTTTTATTTTACAGAAAAGAGCTGTGAGAATTATTACAAGAAAGCCTTAATGTCATATAATATATTATTTAAACAACTCAAAGTACTGAAGGTTAATGATTTGGTGGACGAAAGGTGGTCCCCGACTTACGAGCGAGTTCCGTACTTATGAGTTGCTCGTAAACCGAAAATTCGTACATCGGAACGGCCCGCAGTGGCTATCTCGTAAAACCGGAACTTTGCTCGCAAATAGAAAAAAGACGCTAGCGCTGCGGCGCACACCCGTTTATCAACATGAGACTGAACAAGCGTACATGCTGATCCTTAAACATGCACAACACTTTATTTACAAGCAGTTAGCTAGCACATTACACCACACATTCATCTATAAACACATACCTGTACAGTTTTTTCGGTACAACAGTGCTTTTCTCTGCCTTTTGTTTTCACACGACAGACATGTCGTCTCTCGCCCCCCCTCCGCGCGCTCTATGTGCAGTCAAAGTGCAGTGCAACTGTCTAGTCCAGACAGAAAGGACTGTTAGTATCCTAACTTCATACAGAAAAAGTTTTAATAACTTACCGAAAGCCGTCTGCCAGCGCGCCATTAGCAGCACCTGTTAGCATTAGCCCCTCCGAGTCCGCAGCTCCGGGCAGTCCGGTTTATCTGCATCTCCAAAAATGCTGTCGGCTTTGTTATTCCAAGTTAGCTCGTTGTCCCCCGATGTCTTCGGCTTCCAGTCCGACATCGAGGCGAGCTCCAGGAACCTCTGATCGCACAAAGCCGGCTGTCGGAGAGCTACGAGGGTGCAGCTACGAGGCTAATGTTAGCTCGTTGCTAATCCAGTCCGCAGCTTCTCCATGCCTGAGACATCTCCGGGCAGTCCGGTTTATCTGCATCTCCAAAAATGCTGTCGGCTTTGTTATTCCAAGTTAGCTCGTTGTCCCCCGATGTCTTCGGCTTCCAGTCCGACATCGAGGCGAGCTCCAGGGACCTCTGATCGCACAAAGCCGGCTGTCGAAGCAACAGCTCTGGTGGGGTCCGGTTTAGCATGTTAGCTTAGCTCATACCATGAGCTGCTGGTCTCGCGCGGCGCTCGGCGGAGCGATCGCGGCTGCTGCTCCAGTCCTGAGACATTCACAGAGTTCAGGGAGTGTTTCCAGTTAATTTATCCGTATGAGGCATGCTCTTATGGGAGAAACAGTCCTCCAAAAGCCGACTGCCGAGTGCCGACCGAGACCGGAAGTAATGAATGTAAAATGGCGGCTCCGCCATTTTACATTCATTAGTTCCAGTTTCAGCAGTACCGGAATACCAGTTCATTCATTAGTTCCAGTCTCGGCAGTGTTCAAAAAAGCACGAAATTATTTAAAAAAATGATAATAATGATACTTTACGTATATATAAAGCCATTTAAAACATTCACAGCTGCAACACATGAAATTAAGAACATTTAAACCCAAAAAAAAAAAAAAAATATTTTTTTTTTTTTAATTTCATATTTTTATTAATTATGATAATCTCGTAAAGTCGAACGCTCGTAGGTCAGGGCGCTCGTAAGTCGGGGACCACCTGTATTTTGTTAGAACCCTCAAATGTTCAAATGTATTTTGTTAAGAGAGAAAGCTGCTACAGTCTAAAGGGAACTGACATTTTTGCAAAGCCAAGGTATAGGACTAGTTTGAAGGGACGGTTTATTTCAATACAGGGAGTTGAATTGTGGAATGTTTTGGGAAATCATGTTAAAAATGTAAACTCTGTGCTGATGTTTAAAAATGATCAAAACTAAATTGTTAACAAAATACTAAAACTTTTAGTTAAGTGTTTAATGTTCTAGATATTTGTAGATTGTGAAAAGTTACTCTTTTTGCTCTGTTTGCGTTGTCACTTTTCCTCCTGCAGCGCGAGGCTGAAGGAGCAGAACCCTGAGCTCAGTAGCCCCGCCTCCAGAGGCTCGCCTGCCTGTGTGTGTGTGTGGATGTAACCTGACACCTTCACAGCCGTTTTATGAGATCAGCGCACAGATACAGTTTTAGACAAAAACACGAGACATTATATTCACCAGCTAAACTATAGAAATGTAGTTTATATAGCAAAAGTATTTGGACATTTTAATAGCGACATAAGAGGCAGGAATTTTCCTGCCTTCCCAAATCGCTCACACAGCAGCTGCCTGCAGCACGTCACCCGAGTGAGTGCGCAATCTGAAGTGAAGCAGCCGGTGCCTCTCCTGCGCAGTGCCTCTCTGCGCAGGTCTGCACGTCTCATCTCAGTATTTGAACGCTAAGAAAAATCGGCGATTTTGAATAAAAATCAACTTAAAACTGGTTTAGGTTTTATTTTTTCAATTAATTTTTTTTTCTTTCCATGATGACAGGGGAGGCGTGGCCTCACTTGCCGCCCCTGACCGCACGTCACTGGTGGGGAGCACTGACAACATACAAGTATTCAAAGCTGCAACAATGTATTAGCAGGGAACAAGTAGGTGTTAGTGTTTGCTCATGACTTGCTTTTAGTAAAGCAACCCCACTGTCAGAGCACAGAAATGTTGGCAAGAGCATGTGGTCTAATACATAAAGCTGTCCAAATGTTAAAAGAGCTGGAACAGCATTAGGCCCGGGAGGCAAAAAAAAAAAAAAAAATCTCTAAACATGAATATGAGAGTCCTCCCAAGCCAAGTCGGAGCATATTTACTCAATCTGAGAGTTTGTCCAAGAATATCTCAGTGAGTCAGTTCAGTCATCTTGAGATAAAAACATGAGGGAAATAATGATTCTTGTATGACAGCATGGTTTGTCAAAAACATAATGCACTTACCAAGCCAAATATGGAGTTTTTCTTCTTAAGTGTTTACTGCCATCATGTGTTGTAATATGCTTCTGACATTTTAAAAGGTTCATCACCTGCGGAGACTTGGTGCTATTATAACAGCATGACTGTCAATCAATGTATATATGTCTTTTCAGTAAAACAAATGATATTTCTGCAAATTTGGGCATCAATGGTTATTATAAGCACAACCACTAAAGCTGAACCTTAATTTTGGTTAATGCAATCTTTAAAAGGGACATGCTTTGTTGTGCAACTCACATTGACTTTACACTTCGCTGAAGTATCTAAGGCTTCTCCCTGCACACGCAGCACTGTGACATAGTGCAAATCAATAATGCATTATTTATTTGCTTTGTCTCTAATTCAGCTGGGATGAAACATCAATAAATAACTACTGATTGCAGTAAGTGGGGCATCACTTTGCCTTGATTTGTCCTTTATTTAATAAATGTCAAACAGAGATAAACTTCTAGTATTTTTTGTCCCCATGCCCTTCGGTGATGATAGAAATATGCAGCTTCAGAATATGTCACTAATAAAATAAAGATAAAGGAACATCCACTGAATTGTGTGAGATTTTTCCGCCTTAAATGTTTTCTAAGAACATTTCCGCTTCATGAGCTATGCTAAAAACATGAATACATCGAACTAGTCATTTTACATAAACTTGTACACAGAAAGTGGTTGTCCCCATGTGAAAATTCAATGCACATTTGGGTAGTGACAGTATGACCTGAGTGAATGGGGATGCTTCTCTGAACTTTACTGTTCTTTTGTTAAATGTTTGCACTGGTCATGGTTTGTCCATAATGACCATCATGTGTGAACATAAAGATGTCCACAAGTGCACGGCAGCAGGTCACCTTATGCCAATGAGCAATGTTAAACTTAGTAGTCCTGTCATCTAATCTGTGGCCGTATGTTTTGGACACTCAGACGAAGAGAGGAGCTCAGCTGTCAATTGATTGNTTTTCACAGCTTCAGCACTGTTACAACACGATTAAATGTTCTTCCATACCATACTTACTAAGCCTTGCTTTCTGAGCCTCACCTAAAACCAGCCACACCATCATTACAGAGGACATTCTTTTACCTGATACAATTTAAGATAAGGTAGTGTGAAAGCTGCACACAGACCTTCCCTCCGCACACTTGGATGAACATTTTATATCAGCCCATTTAGCAATAGATAGATTTAAAAAATAAAAACATTGAGACTTGCATTTTTGCTGGAATATATTCCTGAACTCTTGGATAAATTAATTAAGTAGTGCATGATTAATAGACTGTGCCTAAATTGAGTTTCCACGGCTATCTTGATTAGGACATTGCACAGACTTTTGTTCACTGTGAAACGTCTGACCCAAACCTTATTAAATTTAATGATAAGCACTCTTTATCAAACCCCCAACTTTAACCCAACCTCAATTTTCACTTCACCTTTAGCCCACACCCCAGAAATTATGTTTGCCTCATTTGAACTACTGATCGCACTGAAGATTTGACCTATGACATTCTGAGCAGTTGTATTTGTGTCCCTCATTTAATGAGATTCAGTTCTTGGAGCTGTGAACAAGCAAATCTGACGTCTGCCAGAATTTGAAATACAAGGTACTGTGTTTATGCCTAAGTGAGAAAGAACTTGCCAGGCAAGACATGGGAACAGAGGAAAACAACTGAGACATATGTCAAAGAAAATGTCTAGAAAAGATATAAGCATCCTTATTGGTAAAAAATACACTGACCACTCACTATCACTTGGCAGCTTTAACGGTGCCATCACAGCAACTCTTGAAAAAAAACGAGAGAACCATCAGAACGACCTGTTGACAAATGTCAAGTCTCAAAACCCTCCACTTTAGTAGATGTGGCATTGAGTGATGGGCTCCACTCCCCTTAAAGAATCCTGGGCACACGTATTTAAAAGGCCTCTCTCAACAATTCATTTTATGACAGGTTCAGTGTGTATGCCCCGGGAGCAACATCTGAAAACTCTGACACGTCTATGGCACGGCAAGGACTTGAGTGACAGAATAATTCCTCATTAATAGAGTGGATCGTTCTGAGATCCTCTGTTTCTTCAGGCTTCAGATCACACTGACTGTAAATAATAGATAAAAAACATAAATATCTACACTATCAAAGAGAATAACTGTGGACACAAAAGGTCAAGAAATTAAGATCAAATTCAACCTGTTTTGTTGTGATTGATTAAGAAAAGGGAACAATTTGGAAAACCAAAACTTGCAAAAAGGCCATCTTCTTCTGTGGAAGTCAGTTTAAAAGTCCTATGACAATTTCCCAATAACAGCATGACAAAGCCCTGGGAAACAACTGACCTAACCTTGAAACTACCCACTGCTATCAAACTAGGATACACAATCTAAGAATGCCTCAACCTGCAAAGAGTCAGAGAATTATATGCCAGTCAAAACATTCCCAAAAGGTGACTTTTTTGTTGTCATAATGTTTCTTTGCACTGCTGTTTATACAATATACAGTGTACCAGGTGACTAAATTTACTGTTGTGACTGACTGAATAATATCAAGTTGAGCCAATGTGTTGTGATTTAAGTCAGCATGTATCATGCATGCCAGTGTTATACATGTTATTGTGAGGAAATAAGGTGGCCTATTTTCTTTGAACAAATGCATAGAGGAAAAAGTAAACTTTTAAAAACACTCACAGGCAGATTCAATAAGACTGCAGTCTACTACTTCTACTGACCATATTATATAATCATTTATATGATGGTGTCATCATCCCAATCAAGTTCAGCAGGTGTAATCCATTTTCTTTCATCAGAATGCAAGCTGTTCTCACTTCATAATCTATACATGACCATTTATAACAAACACACAACAGACACAAACAAATCATAGATAATAATTAAGTTTCCTCACAGTGTCAGAAAGGAATACGTTTAAAATGGCATTTCAACATCAATAATTGACTTTTTTTGTATTGATCATCTCTAGATTCTCATTTTTTAACTTTTTTTTTTTGTACTTTTTGACCACTGCACCTTATTTCTCTACCAGGTTAGTGTGTTGTGACTTGGATAACATCAGTACCCCCCAAGCCCCACTGTTCAAAATAGACAGTCAAAACTAGAAGAGAGGATTATGGCTGCCCCCCTTTAAAGTTAGAAGTGCAGCAGATAGCTAAATTTCCTCAAACAGCACTGGTCTTTAAGAATATTGACACTTGACACAAAGAAAATGGTAAAAAAACAGCTTTACAATCTAGCTGTTTTTGTTTTGCTTTTCTAACACCAATTTCTTTCATTTGTTCTTCTCAATTTATATGATTGTCTTTGTTGTCCACTGTTGTCATCATTCTTTGTAAAAAAAACAACAACAAAAAACAGGTATCTTGTAAATGACTCCCCGATGCTTAATGGGACTAACCTGTATAAATAAAGGTTGAATGAAAAAAAAAGAATATATATAATCTTGACACTTTCTGCCCAGGCAGATATTTCCATGAATATATGTTATTCTTCTTCTTCTTCTTCTTCTATAAATTCAAGCATTGGACTTAATTTGTGGGCAAACTGAACCAGGACAGAAAGATCATTTATTGGTGAACGACCAGCTGGATGTACAAAGCTCCATCGTGAGGATTTAGCAAAATATGCTTACAATCTGATATTGTGCCTGCAAGACATAAAAGTCACTGTGTAAATTGTTATTGTACTGTATCTGTGCCTATTAAATGGCTCATAACATATCAGATGTATGTAATGAGACATTTAATCCATTAGACCAGATGAAACAGTCTGTTCTATTGTATATTTTGTGCCCTTATACAGATTACATTGTATTATTGCACAAAACACTTTATGTATGGATTGAGGTAAACACTATCATGAATTTTTTAAATTTATTTATTTATTTGTTCATTCAATCAATAGCTTCACAAGTTTTATATGATCATAAATGTCAAGTTTATCTCCATGTTTTTGGGGGATTGTTTAAAACAAAGCTCATATTTATTTTATTCTATTATTTGTTTCTCTTTTTTTATTTTTTTATTTTTACAAAAATATTCAGTCAACCTGAGCAAAATTAAAACAACATACAATAAAATAAATAAAATAGTGACACAAAGGCCCTGTGTTGGATTTGCAACCTTCCCAGGGTGTCCCCTTCCTCTCGCACACTGATAGCTCGACATGGGCACCAGCCCCCGTGACCTGTAAAGGATCAAATAAAGATAATGGATGGATGACACAAAGGTAAATAAATAAAATTGTTTCACTGTTGTGATATGTGAAATATTGAATGTGTGTGTGTGTGTGTGGTGGGGGGGATAAAACTACCTTCTAGCATCCTTGCAAGTCACTGAATTCCAGAGCAGTAACCTTAAATGAGCGCTAAAAATAGTAGTTTTAAAGTACTTGGACTGTTTGAAACTGCACATCATTAAGTCTATATAGGTAGACTTTCATGAAATGTCATTTCTTTAAACAAAAACAACAAACAACGGTCTACTTATAAAGCCTTCAAAATATGCTAATCTTATGGAGGTTAGCTGTCAACCACTGTATTTGGAGAATGGTACTCAGACACGTAAACAAAGAGAGAAGACAAAAAGGATTTTGAACACTGCTTGAGAAAGAGCTTCTCTTGATGCAACTTGGGAGATCTAAGAAAAGTTTCTTTGAGCTAATTACAAAGCCATGGCAGAGCTCTAATTAGAATCAAGCTAATGAACCTTGTTTATCCTTATCTGGTGTCAAAAGGAATTTGGTTAAAATCCAAATAAATGTGCCAGCATTAGCATATCTCCAACAGCCGTTTTATTGTTTTCAAAGCCTACATACTGTATGTGTTGACATTGTTTTGTTGATTAGTATAATATTTGCACATGATGATCTTCAGCAGGTAATGGATTTTACTGATTCATTCCATATAAGTGCATTAGTCTTGGTTTCACCCGGTTAAGTTATGATTATTTTCCTAGTTTACGTCTCTTTTTCCCGTCTCCTCAACTTTGTACAGACAAGTGATTGTCAATAGTGTGGATTTTTTTCCGTCCTTTATGTCACGACTGGGTTTTGGATTCAATGATCATGACACTTTCAAATGCCCACAGCAATCCAAGGAATGACTGCTGTGGGTTCTCAGGAGGCCCATCTATCAGGCAAAGCCACAACTTTTTGATCCAGCCTTAGTCAATTTGAAAAGGACTTCAAAAGAAACATTTGTACTCTCAACGACCTTCAGCAAACTCGTGTCTATACTCCCAAAAACGAACACGAAGATGAGGGCTAGAAAAAAAAAAAACTGCAATGTCAGGGTAACATGTTGAACTCTCAACTGAGACATTGCAGCTAAATACACTGCAGCATCGTAAAATATTTGATTTAATAGGTAATCTGAATTAAAAAAGAATTAAAGCAAAAATACACATGAACACATCTATGGAGAAAAGAATGAGCCCTTTTGAGAATGAATGTTACAACGCCATAATGCCTCTGATTTTCATTATGAAAATCACACTGCTGATCTCTTTCTCTTCATTATGCTGATAACCTTTCTGAAGCATAATAAATATTAAAAAAAGCTTGTTATGTCCACAGCTCTGCCATGAGCTCACAAATGACAGACTGCAGAGTGAAATTATCTTTAGTAGTGACATATTTGCAGTGCATGACAAAACGTCTGGTCATATGAACCTCTTCATACATCTAGTATACATTAAAGACAAATATGTTTTTTTATTTACAATAATATTATTTATGAAAAAAGACGCCACATTGGTTTGGATATTTTGCAAGGCTAGCCACTTTATAGTGTATTAGCTCTTATAAAAAAAAAAAAAAAACTGCAAAATGCCCATTTAAAAGAGATCATTTGTTTGTGTGTGTGCATGTGTGTGTGCGTATGTGTGGTGGGAGGGTACTTGTGTGGTGCTTAAAGGACAACACCCACCATGACAGTAACAATTCACCATATTGAACTATTACTGTAGTAGAATATTTCGTCTATTTTCATTTTTGCATTTGGGCCAGGCGAGGGTTAAAAAAAAACAAAAAAAACAACCGAGTCCCGAATGAATCCGGAAACGCGGCCGAAAAGTGTCGAAGTGTGGAGTGACTTTTGTCACGTCTCCACCCAGAAGGAAGGGATGAGTTTCCATGGAGGTTTATGAGAGTGAGAGTAAAACTGCATATTTCCTGGTGCATTTTTGTGTACAGCTGGACCAGTGCTCTGTTTTTATTTTTTATTTATTTTATAGACCTTTTTAATAAGATATAACACCGCTGCGACTGTTGCTGGCTGCTCTCCTCTCCTCTGCCCAGAGAGGAGCGAGCCGCGCGGCTTCTCCCGTCTTCTCCCTGGCTCCCCGTTCCGCTGCGTCAGCTTTGAAGTTCGTGCCGGGGCTCGGTTCTGTCCCAGCCTTGTTGCTGGAGCACGGGGAAGCACGGGAGAGCACGGGGGGGGAGAGCACGCGCGCTCAGAGCTCCGCGCCGCGGCTGCCTTTCTACTCCCGACCTGTCTGGTCAGGGGAGAGAATAAAAAGCCGATGCGGAAATTAATGAATTTGTCGCGATCAAGCGAATTAAACTAGTATGTCTACGTGGATGCTGCTCAGAATATGACAGACATCAGTGAGCGACCGCTTCTCTTTTTTTTTCCTCTCTTAGAGCAGCGGTCATGGAAGTTGATGAAGGCTTATTATAACTCCGCCTGTAACTCCAAGGCGGAATCTTTAGTGATGTGAATGCCCATATTTGGAGAGGGGCAGATCTTCCCGGAGCTTCTGCTAAAATCTGCTATAAATCATGAAATAACACATTTAGCGTTATTTCTCTACAATATAAATAAACGCTCCTGTATTATTTTTAAATAAACTAATAAATATTAATGGCGATGCAATTTGAAAACATGGTGGGTCATGGACTTTAAAAAAACGCAATAGTGTTGATGCTGGTAAGCTTTGATCAAACAATAAAAAGGTTTATTATTGAGATAAAATTATTAATTTCCAGTATATAAATAAAATGTATTGTATGGAGCACCCCAGAAGTCATGGTAGAAATTCAAGTCAAGGTCATGAGAGACACCCCACCCCCCGTTTGTTTATTCATGTGCAATTTTTATTTTTATTTTTTATGTTCCTTTGATTTATTTTGTCTTTGCAAATTTTCCATCAGATGCAATTTTCTTTGAAATCAAGCAAATCATTTACTTTTTGGACTCCTTGACCGTCAAAAGTCTTACGGATTCTTATTTCCAGGTTCACTAACTAAAAAAATCATCCAAGTTGTAAAACTACAAACATCACCTCCTGTGAACTTCAGACAACCATACAGTACAATCTCAATTTGAACTAAAAACACACATTTCACACTGGTTGTATTGTAAACAACAGTCAAAAAGTAACATTAGAAAAGAAATATTTCCAAATTTAACAATGGAGCAGCTGTGTCTGAGTGGTTAGAGCAGTCATCCTCCAATGGGAGAGTTGGGGTTTGATTACATTAGCAGCCACATGTTGAAGCGTCCCTGGTAAGACACTGAGCATCTCTTTGCCTCTGTGTCCCATCAGTGAATGAATGCGATCTAAAGCACTGATTAGTTATAGAATGATTTGTTCACATTATCTGTGTAGAGTGATGTATGATTGTGTGTGTGTGTGTGTGTGTGTGTGTGTGTGTGTGCGTGTGTGTTGGTGCAAGCGTATTGGCCCGCCTATGCGCCAGACTACGTACCGACATTATCGGGACATTTGGTATTAGCCAGCCTTTGCCAATGTCTGGATAAAACACAGATTGTATCCAAATATATTAATATGTAAACATTGTTTTTTCTCATCAATATCAGCGTAACTTGTGGCTAATAGGCTGCCTGGATGAGTTGGAGTGTGCTTTAACACTTAAAATTGTTTTAATAAAAAGTTATTTACATTTATAAAATTGGCTGGCTACGCACCTCCCAGGGTATTTGTGTGTGGTGTGTATGTTTTTGTGTATCGGTTGCATTTATTGCAGCCGTGTGTGTGGCTCACTGACACACATGGCGCCAAACTGCAACGCCCCTCCTCTGCTCCCTGTTGTGGGCGGGGCCTCAGCCGAAGCTTTAAAAGTTAAACCCCTCAGCTGACACGTGTAGAGACGTAATGGCTTCCTTTCTGCAGTATCACGGCCTGAGGTGAGCGGAGATTTTAAAAGTTTAAACCGTGGACAGCAGGTGGACGGAGGACTGCACAGAGGTAAGAATTAATTAATTTATTTATTTTTTTTATTTTTTTTTATCAACATTTATATAAATTAGCAACTATCTGTGCATGAGTTTTGAGCGTGGGTACTCGGACCGCCACCCCGCTGGGTACAGTTCTGAGGGCCGGCCGCCTGCCGAGGACAGCCGAGCGACCCACGCACGTAGACCCCCATGCGTGGGTCCGGCGCACACGGACACGTCGGTCCGTGTGCGCCGCACGTTTGATGTTTTGAGTGGTTATTTAGAGTCGAACGTGACGAAGATGAGACGAAGCGTAGCGTGACTTGACGTCGCCGCAGCGTGACACGCTGTGTGAATGCTGTAGAGCCAGGGCCGGCCCAAGCATCCATGGGGCCCTAAGCGAAATTTATGATCAGATCATTCACCCACCTAACATAAACTCATTGCAACTCTGACAGCCCTGTTTAAATGATCCTATATGCATACAGTTAGTGGTACTAAAAGTAACAAAAATAAAAAAATAAAATAAAATAAAACAGCAGTATGCAATGTACTTTACAGCAAAAGTGTCATCTGGTTTATTATCTTTGGTTCCAAAGAACTGCAGCAGTAATGTTCAAAATAATATGTATGTAGTGCAAGATCAACAACAAACAGATAAAATAAATTAGATGAATAAAAATAAATTAAATTGTGCAAAAACAGACAAAATAAAAATTAAATTAAATCTCAAGGAAATACTTAAATAATGTAAATAAACAATTACTTTAAACCGCGTACAGTAAAATGGTTTGGAAATAAATTTAAAGTTGAATGACAATGGTTTGGACATGTCCAGAGGAGGGACAGTGGTTTGGACATGTCCAGAGGAGGGACAGTGGTTTAGACATGTCCAGAGGAGGGACAATGGTTTGGACATGTCCAGAGGAGGGACAGTGGTTTAGACATGTCCAGAGGAGGGACAGTGGTTTAGACATGTCCAGAGGAGGGACAGTGGTTTAGACATGTCCAGAGGAGGGACAGTGGTTTAGACATGTCCAGAGGAGGGACAGTGGTTTAGACATGTCCAGAGGAGGGACAGTGGTTTAGACATGTCCAGAGGAGGGACAGTGGTTTAGACATGTCCAGAGGAGGGACAGTGGTTTAGACATGTCCAGAGGAGGGACAGTGGTTTAGACATGTCCAGAGGAGGGACAGTGGTTTAGACATGTCCAGAGGAGGGACAGTGGTTTAGACATGTCCAGAGGAGGGACAGTGGTTTAGACATGTCCAGAGGAGGGACAGTGGTTTAGACATGTCCAGAGGAGGGACAGTGGTTTAGACATGTCCAGAGGAGGGACAGTGGTTTAGACATGTCCAGAGGAGGGACAGTGGTTTGGACATGTCCAGAGGAGGGACAGTGGTTTGGACATGTCCAGAGGAGGGACAGTGGTTTGGACATGTCCAGAGGAGGGACAGTGGTTTGGACATGTCCAGAGGAGGGACAGTGGTTTGGACATGTCCAGAGGAGGGACAGTGGTTTGGACATGTCCAGAGGAGGGACAGTGGTTTGGACATGTCCAGAGGAGGGACAGTGGTTTGGACATGTCCAGAGGAGGGACAGTGGTTTGGACATGTCCAGAGGAGGGACAGTGGTTTGGACATGTCCAGAGGAGGGACAGTGGTTTGGACATGTCCAGAGGAGGGACAGTGGGTATATTGGTAGAAGGATGTTAGAAATGCAGCTGCAGGAAAAAGACAAAGAGGAGATATATGGATGCAGTTAGAGAGGACATGAAGGTAGTTGGAGTGAGGACAGAGGATGCAGAGGACAGAGTGAGGTGGAGGAGGATGACTCGCTGTGGCGACCCCTGAAAAGGGAAAAGCCGAAAGAAGAAGAAGCGTTAACATTTAACTTGACCACTGCAGCGTGACAAGCTGTGAACGCTGTATTGTAACATAAAGAGAGGTTTTAATGTTTTCACCGTGATTTTTGTGCTAAATTTGCTCTTATGTTTCATTTTTCACCTCAAAGCGGAGTGAGCAGACAGCCCCTACCCTTCCCCAAAGAGCGTCGTTACGTCATCACGGTCAAACTGCAGTGATGCAGGTAAGATGAAAATAGAAGTGACGTGCATTTGGTGAAAACTGAGAATTGTTTTGTAACTTTTTCATATTTTTACATGTTTTCAGCTAGTCCTGCAACTTTTATCAGAATCACAGTCAGAATATTGTCATTTGCACCACATGTGGTACATGTGATGAAACGAGATTATGTACACATGGTCCCAGTTACATCCAACAACAAAATGTAAGAGAAAAACAGTAATAATATCTAGGATATAACTAAGAAAAACATCAACTAGAAATACACTAATCACTAATGTAATAGAAAAACATCATTATAAACAGCAGCACGAACCTGAGTCTGTATGAGCAGATGGTCACAAATGAACACACAACAACAAGAAAACAGATCAGCATCAACATGATGTGATATTTTGCAGTATTTATTCTTATTATTTATTTATTCATGAGTCTAACAGCCTCAGGGTAGAAGCTGTTCCTCTGTCTAATGGTTCTACATTTCATGCTCCTTAACCTCCGTCCTGAGAGGAGCGGGGCAAAGACTGTGTGTGCTGGGTGAGTGGGGTCTTTCATGATGCAGGTGGCCCTCTCCCTGCATCTGGAGGTGTAGATGTCTGTGATGGTGGGGAGACTGACTCCAACATCTTCTGTGCAGCCTTCACCACTCTCTGCAGAGCCTTTCTTTCTGCAGCTGTGCAGCCTCCATGCCACACGTTGATGCTGGAGCACAGGATGCTCTCCATTGCACACATGTAGAAGGAGGTGAGGACTGACAACACCATCGCCCATGATCGGGTCATCAGAGACTCTACTTCCTCAGACGGCTGAGAAGATCTGGTCTGGGAAGCTCAGTCCTCACCTCCTTCTACAGGTGTGCAGTGGAGAGCATCCTGTGCTCCAGCATCAACGTGTGGCATGGAGGCTGCACAGCTGCAGAAAAAAAGCTCTGCAGAGAGTGGTGAAGGCTGCACAGAGGTCTGTTGGAGTCAGTCTCCCCACCATCACAGACATCTACACCTCCAGATGCAAGAAGAGGGCCACCTGCATCATGAAGGACCACACTCATCCAGCGCATACACAATCTTTGCCCTGTTCCCCTCAGGAAGTAGGTTGAGCATCAAATGTTGAACCACTTGAGGAACAGCTGCTACCCTGAGGCTGTTAGACTCATGAATAATACATGATAAGAATAATCACTGCAAAATATCACATCATGCTGATCTGTTTTCCTGTTGCTGTTCATTTGTGACCATCTGCTCATACGGACTCATGCTCGTGCTGCTGCTTGTATTGATGTTTTTCTATTACGGTACATTGGTGCTTAGTGTATTTTTAGCTGATGTTTTTCTTAGATCATATCTTAGATGTTACTACTGTTCTTCTCTTACATTTTTTTGTTGTTGGATGTTACTGGGACCCGGTGTAAATAATCTCGTTTCATCACATGTACCACATGCGGTGGTAGAGGTTTTAATGTTTTCAATGTCATTTCTGTGCAAAATATG
>JBBPBX010017430.1:7593-34013 GCA_038048925.1 Garcialebias charrua
GGCAGCGACAGAGTCAGTCCGACCAGAGGAGGCTTTTTTCAGACACATACCGTAAGCTAGAAACAGTCTGGAAGTGTCTCCCTAGCGGACAAAAGTGGTACTGCACCATTTTTTGCCCAAAATGAAAAACGGCGAATCAGAGCCAAAAATGGGTCTAAAAATATGGGAAAAAACCCATAAATAACACGCTTCGGTGTATAACACGCAGGACATTCAAATGAGCAAAAAAACTGCATGTTATAGACCGATGAATACGGTAGTCAGCTTCGCTTACATACTTCTTAGTTTGACACTAATGTAATACAAAACTTGTCACTGTGTTAAACAGGTGTCACTGTCCATCTCCTGAAAAGGAATGTCAGTTTGAACAAAGGCTTCTTATGGTCTTCATGGGAACGAAACTCTGGGAGTAATACTCCTTTTCGTTAAGGCAAGATCAACTTTACAAGTTAGGGTGTTTTAGAAATCCAAGGTCCTTGAACAAAAAGCTCATTAAAACGGTCTGTCCATTTCATGGAAAATGAGTTCATATTGCAGTGAGGTTAATTGCATATTACATGCATATTTTTATGAGTGTAACTCATAACTGATAATTAACAATATACTTACAGCCCCATTCCTCTACATAAGCTAATGGCTAGCCAGACAAGTGTGCATTACGTTTCATTTTTCAAGCTTTGATATGCCTGAAAAGTGTTTTTATTGCCAACATCAAATGCGGTGTGTCAGTGCTAAAAGAGGCTACATTAGCCAATATTAAACATCCACACTTGTGCATGACAGTTTTAGTTGGTCACGGTTTCTTTAACAGTACAATATTCTTGTTATGATGTCAATGTGCGTGTGTGTTGAACTTCAATAGAGCATGTATGAGTCGACACTGCTGAGGCTCCTGAATGCAACATTCTGCCTGATCAGCACTTTATTTGTCCAAATATTTACTAAACTCCCACTGGACTCACACACTCAAATGCCTCAGCACTTCACAACATGTCTCTTCTTTTCTCCATCCTCCATGACTGATGTCATAACTGATGAACTATTAGAACATCACTTCATAAACCATCAGACTATCCCTTTAAAGAAAAAAATGTAAAGTATGTGCGCATCCTGTTCACACACACTTCAAGCTCAAAAATGTCCTCAAAATGTTTACTTTTGTTTCTTTGCGCAACCCGAGCTTGAACTGATGCTTAAATGAACTACTTGAGTTTGAAAACACCACACATGTGGCTGAAAGGTGAAACAGTCGTCCTCCAGAGAGACAGACACACAGCTGTGCACAGTTTGTACTGATAGTTTTAAAGTGGGGGGTGGGGTGTCAGCGTGAGGGAAGAGGCTGCCTTTAGCTTTTTAGCTAGTGCACCTGCATTGCGAGCTGCTAGTTTAGAGTTACGTCAGTACGGAGCGCTCGGCTCTGTTGACAGGGCGGTGCGCCCCGCTTGTATAACGGTAGGGGAAACACTAGGTTGTGTTGTAAAGAGCTTTGCGTATCTGGATTAGATAGCAAGGTGTTATACAAGTACAGACTATTTAACATTTACTACATCTTCAAGGCTGTTCCAGCAATTATTCCAAGAGTCGATAAAATCAAGAGCAAAAGTTAAATACAAACATTTTAAATGATGTGTTTGTGCCGGACTAACTCCAGGGAATTAAATGCATCTATAGTTTGGAATCAGCAGCAGAAGAAGCCATAACAGGAAAAAAAGTTCATGCTCAATAATCCAGGTACCAAATCCAATAATTCTCAGTCGGGTCATAACAGGAAGTTGACTTGCTTGTAAAATGTTGACTGGAAGGTCGACGATGAGCTGAGAGTGAGAGCTGGAGGGCTGCGAGCTCAGCTGGAATGCCAGGTCACCATCAGAGGCCGGATCATCCTGCAGAAACACACACTGATCAATATGCTGGTGAAGATTCTCAGTCATCCAGGACATGATAAAAATCTAAAACATTAAATCCTAAAACAAATGGACTTTATTTGTAACAAAGACCCTAAGAAACCCCTACTGTTAAGGTGTGATTTGTCAATCTACATAGGTATGTGTGTATTCTTATCTCAGCCTTATCAGAAATGCTGTCTGGAAACATCACAGAACTGTGGCTGATCTGATCAAAGGCTCATGGACTAAATCTCACCGCTTGGACCTCAAATGCGTATGTAATTTGTCTTAACTGTGCTTGCTGGTAGAGTTTGAGGTTTCATATAGTGTCCTAATAGACAAGATGTAAAATATTTTTTTTTGTAATACCACTATCTACCCTCATGGTTCTTCTCCTTTTTCATATCGAAGATTATCATTCGGATAAGGGATGAGATGGCCACGCTGATAATCAGCTGCAGCTTCACACACTTAGTCCCCCTTCAGGATGACTGTGCGTACATGTTCACGTTGTACCTGGTGCAATGTCAATAAAGATATTCTGATTCTTTAAAACCTGAACCCCACACTCTTTGCTCTTTGAATTGAGAAAACTCCTCAGATGAAGAGCAAAACGTCTTCTTTACAAATAAAGTCCAGTTGTTTTAGTATTGAACTTTTTTTTATTTTAACACACTGATCAACTGCTGCAAGTTTTATAAGCTGGGCTGAACAGCTAAACTTCACATGGAAAGCTTTAGAACTGGTTATAACCCTCGGACTAAAAGCACTAAACATCATGCAGAGTGATCTGACCTGCAGCAGCTGAATTTGGACATACTGAGCCCCGGTGACAGGGTCCCGCCAAGTCAAGCCCCCGCCGGCTGCTTCAGCCCCGTCACTGTATCGAGAACCAGAGCAGGGAAGGGATACTGCTGCTGTAGTCACTTTGGACCCTTTAGGCCTTCTCTGGCACACTGGAACAAAAACCCATCATCATCATACGACAGTAGATGTATTGATTAGTTTAATCAGAATCAAAGTGGTGAATGGTTCTCACCAGGTGTAGCTGAGGAACCTGTCCGCTTCTTCTTCTTTACTAGTTGGATAGCTCTGTAGTCAGTCCTGGCTGAGCCCCCACTTCCCTACGGCAGCACATTACAGTTACAATTACCTTCATCATCATCATCATTATTACCGAGCAATTTTATGGTTCTACTAAATTCACTCTGTCAAATGTACTGTATGTATTAGTGGTGTAACGGTACATGTGGGTGTACCAAACCGTTTCGGTATGGCACGTTCGGTTCCGTCCACGTGCGTACCGTTTCTGTAATTTTTTCACTCATTAAATTTTATTAAGAGATTATGTGCCACGGAACTAAAATTCCTAAGCATGTTTCAGCACGGCGCTAGCCTGGTTAAAACCAGACCCTTGTCCTTCACTTCGCTTTGTACTAGGGTCTGGGACTTCTCTCATAGACAAACGATTTCTCCGATAGATTTTTGAATGGACCAATCAGAGAACAGAAGGCGGAGTTTTGTTAGTTTAGCCTGGCGAGGCCAGGCTATTCAGATAAATAGCTCAGAAACCACTCGGTGGATATTTTTTTCTGCTACCAGTGTGTAATTATATGGCTCTAATTTACTGACTGTTGGCCTAGATTAAACATTTGAGATAAAATTCGATTTTTTATCATTTATTTTCGTAGCGCACCCGAGGCTGTTTGGAAAATGTCAAACCGAAACTATTTAAATCCAGCAGATTTGACCATTTCGTGAATTGATTTAGGAACTGTTAAGCTCAGGAACCCTTCTGATATAACGTCAGCTAAAAAATATATTTTTTCTCAGCAAAGAAATAATAGTTTTTTACCTTGTTTTCTTGAAAATTCCTTCGTGGCGGCAGCCATTTTAACTGACGACGTCAGTCGACGTCGTTCAAAACTCCGCCTTCTGTTCTCTGATTGCTCAGGAACACTTCTGATATAACGTCAGCTAAGAAATATATTTTTCTCAGCAAAGAAATAATAGTTTTTTACCTTGTTTTCTTGAAAATTCCTTCGTGGCGGCAGCCATTTTAACTGACGACGTCGTTCAAAACTCCGCCTTCTGCTCTCTGATTGGTCCGGTCAAAAATCTACCGGAGATATCCTTGTCTATGAGACAAGTCCCAGACCCAGTACAAAGCGAAGTGAAGTACAAGGGTCTGGTTTTAACCAGGCTAGCACGGCGCTATTATCTTGCAGCACGTAGCATTAGCAGCATAGCTTTTTGTTGTGGTCTCCTGTTTGGGAACATCATGGCTTTCTTGCTAAAAGACGTGAACAAATCCAAAGCTGTGTGTCGACGTTGTTTCACGGAGATTGGATCTGCACCAGGCAACACGTCTAACTCTTTAACGCGCTTGAAACGACATCATCTGAATGTAAACGTCTCTTCTACAGAAAAGTAGCTTGTTAAAAAGACCAACAGCAGCATTTAAACAACCTTCATCAGGTAATTCAGGTCGGTCCAGAGCAATAACACAAGCTGTAGTTTTTAAAGCTCTGGATCAAAGTCTGAATGTTGTTGATGCGTCGACTTTAAAGTTCTTGAGTCCCACTACGACATCCATCACGTCAACACTTCAGCCAAAAAGTTCAGCACTTTATGAAAAAGCTAAAACTGATGTTGTCAACAAGCCCTGGACCAGATTAAAGCCCTGATGATGATGACCGAGATATTCAACCTCCTCATAAAAACCGTTCAAGAAGAGGTATTGTTCTTTTATTATTATTATCTAATTAACCTTTTTAAATGTAAAGTTATAATCTTATCAACACTTTTTTTTTTTTACCTCTTTGTGTTTTATTTCCTGTCTGGGACAGAGATAGTAGCTGTGTCTTCCTGTTCAGGAATATCCATCAGAGATCACCTGCAGCTAAGAAGTGTGTGATGACTGAACTCTGAACTTTTCCAGGGACCTGTCCCACCTGGGGGAGCAGGTCCAAAAAGATGTTGTGAGTAATGGAGCCAAATACAGCCACACTGCAAAATTAGCAAAGCTCTACCTCTTTATTGGGGGCCGAGATGGTGTAGTGGCAGGGGAACCGACTTGGGACCCGAAGGACCCAGGTTCAAACCCCAGTCACGGCATATCCCAATTGCTCCCCGGCGCACCTTCTATAGCTGCCCACTGCCCCACCTGGTGGCGATTGGGTTAAATGCAGAGTCAAATTTCGTCTTGTATAGAAACATACACAGATGACAAAAATGTGACATTATTATTATTATTCCTATTACTTGTTGTTAGTGAGATTGATTTTCTCCACCGCAGGAGATCTTCACTGCAACCAGATCTGTGCTTTTAGCAGAAAATGTGGACAAGTTGGTCTTTTTGGATAAAAACTTAAAACTTGAATGATTAGCTAGATTGTAAACAGTCTGTTGCTGCTTATTGTTCTGGTTCTGACTGTTATTTGTATTTATTAAGATTTTTATCATGTTAGTATAGTTTATTTATTGTAAAGAATGCTGTTTATTTAAAATATCCTCCAAATGGGCCACTTTTATTTTTATACAAACGTATTGTTTACTTGACATATTTCCAAAATAAACGTTTTGCAAGTCTTTATTTTGTCTTTTTTTGTACCGAAAATTAACCGAACTGAGCCCTCCTTGTAATTGAACCGAACCGAAATGTGATTTTAGCGTACCGTTACACCCCTAGTATGTATATGTCCAAGTAGGGCTGGGCCATATCATATCGTTCATGATCATTTTGGCCTACGGTGTTGTTTTAAAGTGCTTTATAAATAAAGTTGTATTGTATTATACCGGTTAAAATAAAATAAAAAGCTTGCACAGGCAGGGCGCTTCGCCCCCTTAACAACTGAATGCGCAGAACGACCAAACCGAACTACGCACCTCCCCTCCACCTGTCTGTACTGGTGTAACGCTAATTAGTTGCGTGCGATACTAGCTAGCTAAAATGCTAAAAACAAACAAAGCACGTCTCAAGTGTCTCTTTATCCAGCTCTAAACTGCAGGTACAGACAGCTCAACTGTCTCCCTCCCCCCACCCCGCTCTGAGCTGCCGGGAGAATTGGCAAAGGACCGTTACAGAAACCCTTTGAGCTGGCACGATGACAGGTTGCAGGACAGTCTAGTGGTAGAAATGTAAAGAAAGTGCAGTCAAGTTATCTGGAGTGGATCAGACATTATGGTCAAGACAAGCAAATACCTTAACTTGACCTTGATTTGTGATCTTGCCCTTGAAGCTAGGGCAATTAAAATTGTATGTGACACTGCCTAGTGACGTGCATCCATCCATCATCTTTTCCTGCTTCTTCCTTTTCGGGTTGCGGTAGTGACGTGCATGTGCATCAATTTCATGAAATGATCTTGAGTGGATCAAAGTTCTGTCTCAACGAGCAGAACTTGTTTTAACGTCAACCTTGAGGTGATGAAGAGAAGTGACGATGGATGTGTGTATGAAGTTTTGTTAAAGTGAATCAGAGGTATGGGCGGGACAAGACAAAGTTGACTTACGTACAGAGACTACACCATGTTAGCCTTTCAACAGGTGGTGCAGCTGCTGACCAACAGGAAATTAAACCTTTTGAGAATAAATTAGGGCTGTTATTTAGAGCTAAAGGTTTGGCCTAAATGTTTAGGTGCGTTGCTTCTTGCTACTGAAAATTTATGTTGACATGAGAAACTGATCTAAAAAAATGTTTATATATTTTTTAGTGTTTTTCCCCCACAAACCCCAAGTCGTGTAATTCAGTGTGGTATAAAACACTGAGTGACTATAAATACATTCCAATTGTACAAATGTAAAAATGTCTTCACAGCACAGCCAGCAGGTCATGAGAAAGTGGAACAGTGTGGTATCTCACCAGGAAACTGCTTGGTGACACTGGAAGTTCTGGGTCCTTCTGTGGTCTGAAGCTGCTGTTGTGACTGGGAAAAACAAACTGAGTGAGGACCTTTCCTCCCTCCTGAGGAGCCAGCACCTCTACACACCCCAGTAGAGGCCCAGCACCTCCCTGGACACCCACCTCCACCCCCTTAGAGGGTGAGGCCAGCAGCTCAGGGACCGGGGGCACAGCTAAGGAGGCTGAGGTCTCTAGATTCAGGCAATTAGAAGAACTGAGGGAGTGCCGCAAACTAGGATCCACAGAGGCACTCACACCCTGTATTGTTAGAGCTGTGAGGGTCTCTGTCTGCACATCATCCAAGTTCAGAGAGCCCTGTGGGGTTAGAACTTCACCCACTGTTCTTTCCAGACCACGTTGATGGATGATGTCAGCGTTGGCTGTCATGATGAGTGGGTCCAAAGCCTTGGCCAACGTTGTGCTGGTACTGGTAACAAGTGTGGTGGCCACAGAGGAAGGGTCAATGGTGAGAATGCCTGAGCTGACCAGAGACAAGTCCATTGTGAAGCTGTTAGAGCCGCTTGCAGCCACTGGGATTCCCACTTCAAGGCCAGCGGAGGGTGGGTTTCCTCCAGGAACAGACAACAAAGAGCTGAGGTCCAAGTTGGTCAGCTGGTCACCTACGGCAACACCAGTGCCACCAACTGAGGCTGGAGTAGAGCTGACAAGCTCACTGCTGGGAGTCAGGGCTGGGGTGGTTTCCATTTGGCATAAAACATCTAAAATGATAAGGTCAAAGGTTACCACAGACCAGTACAAGTACATGAATATTACTGAATGCATTCTCAAATGGGTAAGACTAGCTGCACACTGCAGTTTGGACTGTTCATGGTCTTACTTACTACTTCACAGTAGCCTGGTTAAAACCAGACCCTTGTCCTTCACTTCGCTTCTCCCATAGACAACGATTTCTCCGGTAGATTTTTGACCGGACCAATCAGAGAACAGAAGGCGGAGTTTTGAACGACGTCGACTGACGTCAGTTAAAATGGCTGCCGCCACGAAGGAATTTTCAAGAAAAAAAGGTAAAAAACTATTATTTCTTTGCTGAGAAAAAATATATTTCTTAGCTGACGTTATATCAGAAGTGTTCCTGAGCTTAACAGTTCCTAAATCAATTCACGAAATGGTCAAATCTGCTGGATTTAAATTGTTTCGGTTTGACATTTTCCAAACAGCCTCGGGTGCGCTACGAAAATAAATGATAAAAAATCGAATTTTATCTCAAATGTTTCATCCAGGCCAACAGTCAGTAAATTAGAGCCATATAATTACACACTGGTAGCAGAAAAAATATCCACCGAGTGGTTTCTGAGCTATTTATCTGATAGCCTGGACCTCGCCAGGCTAAACTAACAAAACTCTGCCTTCTGTTCTCTGATTGGTCCGGTCAAAAATCTACCGGAGAAATCCTTGTCTATGGGAGAAGTCCCAGACCCTAGTAGAAAGCGAAGTGAAGGACAAGGGTCTGGTTTTAACCAGGCTAACTTAACAGTGCAAATCACCGTTTACCAGAATGTTCACTTTTAGGCCAGTTGAATCCCAATTTCAGCAAAAATAAAAAATAAAAATACTCACAAAGACTAAAAACCACTAACGTGCTCCAGTTTGATGTCTACATCAAATCCAGGGTCTTAAATAGCTGCTTGATGAACTTGTGGACATCATGTGTTCTCGACAAGAGTTCATTGTTTTTCTTGTTAGGCTCACTCACATAGAAGTGGCAGCAGTTTAACACATGAAGTCAGGTGACAGTAGTTTGTCTATAAAAATTAAAATGCAGCCAAATCATAGAACTAGACAAATTAACTGGAATTCACTGTAATGGTGTAAAAAAAGCCAGTTATATTCCAGTAAATATGTTAAAACCAAATGAAGACAGTGAGAGCTTCACTGAACAACAAGGTCAACAAAGGAAGAACCCTGCTGGTCTCTGACCAGGACGGAGGTGGTGTCGTTTCAGCATGTGGCTCTTCAGGCTGCTGCGCGAGGAGAACTGTTTGGAGCAGCTGGCCATAGGGCACCGGCTCCTCAGGGTGCTGGCATCTTGTTTATGCTTCTTGGAATGAATGTACAAGCTGCTGCGTGCTGAAAACCGTGCATTACAGCCTGAGAAGAAGAGAGCACATGTTCAGACAGGACTCGTCACAAAATGAACACGTTGTTCCGTGTACCTTCTGCATGGCACTGAAATGGCTTGGTGCCCAGATGAGTGACGCTGTGCCCCTTCAGATGCTCAGCCCGGGTGAAGGACTTCCCACATCCCTCCTCAGTGCAGACAAAGCGACGGTCGTCTTCATGTTTCCTGACAGATTCATTGATCCTGTCACATCAGCTGACCAACGTGCTGTCCAGTGTTGGACAGAGTACAACAACTTACCGCTTATGACGGAGTAACTTGGACATACTGGTGAAAGACCAGCCACAGCCTCCAGAGTCACACACAAATGGTCGTTCACCTGGACAGAGTCAGAGGTTGATGTAGTGGCGCACACGGACGTCTCACCACAAGACGACTGACAACCAGTTTAAATTACTTTCAGCAGAGTTACCAACTCTCAACATTTATCAGAAGAAATATGAAAAATGACTGTGGTCAAAACATCAATATCAGCTCGTAGTAAAAACATTTCTGACTGCTCTCAACTTTATTTAAGAAACAAGACAATTATTCAATGTCTGCATATCAAAAATTATTAATCATAAAATTATAATACATGAACCATTTAAAAACGTTTAGGATTTTACCAACACCTTCACATTTTGGGAGCAAAACGAAGCTGAAGTTGAGTGTCCCTGAAGTAGACCTGGTCTTAAAGTGTTCCTGAAGTAAACCTGGTCTTAAAGTGTTCCTGAGGTAGACCTGGTCTTAAAGTGTTCCTGAAGTAAACCTGGTCTTAAAGTGTTCCTGAGGTAGACCTGGTCTTAAAGTGTTCCTGAGGTAGACCTGGTCTTAAAGTGTTCCTGAGGTAGACCTGGTCTTAAAGTGTTCCTGAGGTAGACCTGGTCTTAAAGTGTTCCTGAGGTAGACCTGGTCTTAAAGTGTTCCTGAGGTAGACCTGGTCTTAAAGTGTTCCTGAGGTAAACCTGGTCTTAAAGTGTTCCTGAGGTAGACCTGGTCTTAAAGTGTTCCTGAGGTAAACCTGGTCTTAAAGTGTCCCTGAGGTAAACCTGGTCTTCAAGTGTCCCTGAAGTAAACCTGGTCTTAAAGTGTTCCTGAAGTAGACCTGGTCTTAAAGTGTTCCTGAGGTAGACCTGGTCTTAAAGTGTTCCTGAGGTAGACCTGGTCTTAAAGTGTCCCTGAAGTAGACCTGGTCTTAAAGTGTTCCTGAGGTAGACCTGGTCTTAAAGTGTTCCTGAGGTAGACCTGGTCTTAAAGTGTTCCTGAGGTAGACCTGGTCTTAAAGTGTTCCTGAGGTAGACCTGGTCTTAAAGTGTTCCTGAAGTAGACCTGGTCTTAAAGTGTTCCTGAGGTAGACCTGGTCTTAAAGTGTTCCTGAAGTAAACCTGGTCTTAAAGGGATTGTGACATGATTTTTTTACTATTCATAAAATTGCTCAAAATATATATATTTTATCATTTAAATATGTTTGTTTTTGCAAACAAAATGATAAATCACTTTAATTTTGCTTTAAAAGTGATTTTGAACTTCAAGCCGTGTTTAATCATGGGAAATCCCATTACACACGAACGCACCATCTGTGATGTCACACCGGGCAGAGCTCTGGGCTTGTCACAGTGCGCAGGTATGAGCAGCTCGACATGAAGGAAGTCTGATACAGCATCAGACCTAAATTAGATCCTGTTGTTTCTTGTTCCATCACCCAAACTATTTTCTGCTTCCCAAAATGAAGACAAATAGCTCAAATCTTCACATAGATTGATAAATTCGTCCAGTTTTAAATTGTCCGCTATTAAAGACACCACAGCCCTCTGCCCAGTGTGACATCACATATGGTGCGTTCGAGTGTAATCGGATTTCCCATGATTAAACACGGCTTGAAGTTCAAAATCACTTTTAAAGCAAAATTAAAGTGATTTATCATTTTGTTTGCAAAAACAAACATATTTAAATGATAAAATATATATATTTTGAGCAATTTTATGAATAGTAAAAAAATCATGTCACAATCCCTTTAAAGTGTTCCTGAGGTAGACCTGGTCTTAAAGTGTTCCTGAGGTAAACCTGGTCTTAAAGTGTCCCTGAGGTAAACCTGGTCTTCAAGTGTCCCTGAAGTAAACCTGGTCTTAAAGTGTTCCTGAAGTAGACCTGGTCTTAAAGTGTTCCTGAGGTAGACCTGGTCTTAAAGTGTTCCTGAGGTAGACCTGGTCTTAAAGTGTCCCTGAAGTAGACCTGGTCTTAAAGTGTCCCTGAGGTAGACCTGGTCTTAAAGTGTTCCTGAGGTAGACCTGGTCTTAAAGTGTTCCTGAAGTAAACCTGGTCTTAAAGTGTTCCTGAAGTAAACCTGGTCTTAAAGTGTTCCTGAGGTAGACCTGGTCTTAAAGTGTTCCTGAAGTAAACCTGGTCTTAAAGTGTTCCTGAAGTAGACCTGGTCTTAAAGTGTTCCTGAAGTAAACCTGGTCTTAAAGTGTTCCTGAAGTAAACCTGGTCTTAAAGTGTTCCTGAGGTAGACCTGGTCTTAAAGTGTTCCTGAAGTAGACCTGGTCTTAAAGTGTTCCTGAGGTAGACCTGGTCTTAAAGTGTTCCTGAAGTAAACCTGGTCTTAAAGTGTTCCTGAGGTAGACCTGGTCTTAAAGTGTTCCTGAAGTAAACCTGGTCTTAAAGTGTTCCTGAAGTAGACCTGGTCTTAAAGTGTTCCTGAGGTAGACCTGGTCTTAAAGTGTTCCTGAGGTAGACCTGGTCTTAAAGTGTTCCTGAGGTAGACCTGGTCTTAAAGTGTCCCTGAAGTAGACCTGGTCTTAAAGTGTCCTGAGGTAGACCTGGTCTTAAAGTGTTCCTGAGGTAGACCTGGTCTTAAAGTGTTCCTGAAGTAAACCTGGTCTTAAAGTGTTCCTGAAGTAAACCTGGTCTTAAAGTGTTCCTGAGGTAGACCTGGTCTTAAAGTGTTCCTGAAGTAAACCTGGTCTTAAAGTGTTCCTGAGGTAGACCTGGTCTTAAAGTGTTCCTGAAGTAGACCTGGTCTTAAAGTGTTCCTGAAGTAAACCTGGTCTTAAAGTGTTCCTGAGGTAGACCTGGTCTTAAAGTGTTCCTGAAGTAAACCTGGTCTTAAAGTGTTCCTGAAGTAGACCTGGTCTTAAAGTGTTCCTGAGGTAGACCTGGTCTTAAAGTGTTCCTGAGGTAGACCTGGTCTTAAAGTGTTCCTGAGGTAGACCTGGTCTTAAAGTGTTCCTGAGGTAGACCTGGTCTTAAAGTGTTCCTGAAGTAGACCTGGTCTTAAAGTGTTCCTGAAGTAAACCTGGTCTTAAAGTGTTCCTGAGGTAGACCTGGTCTTAAAGTGTTCCTGAGGTAGACCTGGTCTTAAAGTGTTCCTGAGGTAGACCTGGTCTTAAAGTGTTCCTGAGGTAGACCTGGTCTTAAAGTGTTCCTGAAGTAAACCTGGTCTTAAAGTGTTCCTGAAGTAAACCTGGTCTTAAAGTGTTCCTGAGGTAGACCTGGTCTTAAAGTGTTCCTGAAGTAAACCTGGTCTTAAAGTGTTCCTGAAGTAAACCTGGTCTTAAAGTGTTCCTGAGGTAGACCTGGTCTTAAAGTGTTCCTGAGGTAGACCTGGTCTTAAAGTGTTCCTGAGGTAGACCTGGTCTTAAAGTGTTCCTGAGGTAGACCTGGTCTTAAAGTGTTCCTGAGGTAGACCTGGTCTTAAAGTGTTCCTGAGGTAGACCTGGTCTTAAAGTGTTCCTGAGGTAGACCTGGTCTTAAAGTGTCCCTGAGGTAGACCTGGTCTTAAAGTGTTCCTGAGGTAGACCTGGTCTTAAAGTGTTCCTGAGGTAGACCTGGTCTTAAAGTGTTCCTGAGGTAGACCTGGTCTTAAAGTGTTCCTGAGGTAGACCTGGTCTTAAAGTGTTCCTGAGGTAGACCTGGTCTTAAAGTGTTCCTGAGGTAGACCTGGTCTTAAAGTGTTCCTGAGGTAGACCTGGTCTTAAAGTGT
Organism: Garcialebias charrua; assembly: GCA_038048925.1. Taxonomy (NCBI): domain Eukaryota; kingdom Metazoa; phylum Chordata; class Actinopteri; order Cyprinodontiformes; family Rivulidae; genus Garcialebias; species Garcialebias charrua. The sequence goes on from JBBPBX010017430.1 coordinate 20,485, forward strand.
TCCTGAGGTAGACCTGGTCTTAAAGTGTTCCTGAGGTAGACCTGGTCTTAAAGTGTTCCTGAGGTAGACCTGGTCTTAAAGTGTTCCTGAGGTAGACCTGGTCTTAAAGTGTTCCTGAGGTAGACCTGGTCTTAAAGTGTTCCTGAGGTAGACCTGGTCTTAAAGTGTTCCTGAGGTAGACCTGGTCTTAAAGTGTTCCTGAGGTAGACCTGGTCTTAAAGTGTTCCTGAGGTAGACCTGGTCTTAAAGTGTTCCTGAGGTAGACCTGGTCTTAAAGTGTTCCTGAGGTAGACCTGGTCTTAAAGTGTTCCTGAGGTAGACCTGGTCTTAAAGTGTTCCTGAGGTAGACCTGGTCTTAAAGTGTTCCTGAGGTAGACCTGGTCTTAAAGTGTTCCTGAGGTAGACCTGGTCTTAAAGTGTTCCTGAGGTAGACCTGGTCTTAAAGTGTTCCTGAGGTAGACCTGGTCTTAAAGTGTTCCTGAGGTAGACCTGGTCTTAAAGTGTTCCTGAGGTAGACCTGGTCTTAAAGTGTTCCTGAGGTAGACCTGGTCTTAAAGTGTTCCTGAGGTAGACCTGGTCTTAAAGTGTTCCTGAGGTAGACCTGGTCTTAAAGTGTTCCTGAGGTAGACCTGGTCTTAAAGTGTTCCTGAGGTAGACCTGGTCTTAAAGTGTCCCTGAGGTAGACCTGGTCTTAAAGTGTTCCTGAGGTAGACCTGGTCTTAAAGTGTTCCTGAGGTAGACCTGGTCTTAAAGTGTTCCTGAGGTAGACCTGGTCTTAAAGTGTTCCTGAGGTAGACCTGGTCTTAAAGTGTTCCTGAGGTAGACCTGGTCTTAAAGTGTTCCTGAGGTAGACCTGGTCTTAAAGTGTTCCTGAGGTAGACCTGGTCTTAAAGTGTCCCTGAGGTAGACCTGGTCTTAAAGTGACCCTGAGGTAGACCTGGTCTTAAAGTGTCCCTGAGGTAGACCTGGTCTTAAAGTGACCCTGATGTAGACCTGGTCTTAAAGTGTTCCTGAAGTAAACCTGGTCTTAAAGTGTCCCTGAGGTAGACCTGGGGCCTCATGTACAAAGACTTGCGTGGATTTCTTACTGAAAAGTGACGTACGGACAAATCCAGAAAAGTGTCTACGCACAAAAAAATCCAGATTTATCAAACCCTGCGTACACCTGAATCCACGCACATTCCTTTTGTACATCACGATGAACGTGGAACTGAGCGCACATGAGAGAGTGGCCGACTCCGCCTTTGACACGCCTCCGTATGAATATGCAAAGTCATTCAAATATGCCATGCACGACAGGAATGTCGTCTCTGCTCCATTGCAAATCATGTCGGAACGTGGAAAAAAGAGGAACTTCACGGACTGTGAACAGGAATCACTTCTGAGTGAGGCAGAGAAGCACGGAAAAAGGTTTTATTCGGCACGCCTAGCGCAAAACATACCATCCACTTTTAAACAAGAAGTTGACCCATCTGCTCTAACATGCCTGTATAGGTTAGTGGTGAGCGCGCCCGCCCTTCGTCCCAAAGGTCGTGAGATCGACTCCCCCTTGGTACAACGTTTTTTTTTTTCATTCCAGATTTAAAGAACACAGGAAAACTATTTAATAAAACAACAAGAAATAGAACAATACATGAAATGAAAGGAAGCAGACGATTTCTTGTTTTGTAAATAGTTTTCATGTGTATTTAAATCTGGAACGAAAAAAAAAAGAGAAACGTTGTACCATGCGAGATTCGAACTCATGACCTTTGGAACTAAAGGCAACCGCGCTACACACTGACCTAAACGTAGGCGTGTTGGTACAGCTTGGTTAACTTCTTATTTAAAGAAATCACATCTCATTGTTGTCAATATCGTTGCCACTATTTGGCGCATGCTTTTATATCCACTCATCTAATTGCGTCCATGTGGATGTAATAATTGTTAATCATGTGTGTTTGGTGGGATTTATGATTATTTTCATATCATGGACACAGTTTCTCTGAATAACCTGTAAGTGTCGCCAAAGGAAATATAACCACAGAAACGTGCGTACGCAAGCAGGGGAGCAGCCGTGGATTTGTACGTGGATGCGCAGATATTCCCGTTCATATCAGATTTGATACATACGCCACTTTGCGTGGAAAGTGACGTGCGCAATGTTTTTGTGCGTGCGCACGGTTGATACATGAGGCCCCTGGTCTTAAAGTGACCCTGAGGTAGACCTGGTCTTAAAGTGTGCCTGAGATAGACCTGGTCTTAAAGTGTTCCTGATGTAGACCTGGTCTTAAAGTGTCCCTGGGGTAGACCTGGTCTTAAAGTGTTCCTGAGGTAGACCTGGTCTTAAAGTGTTCCTGAGGTAGACCTGGTCTTAAAGTGTCCCTGAGGTAGACCTGGTCTTAAAGTGTTCCTGAAGTAAACCTGGTCTTAAAGTGTCCCTGGGGTAGACCTGGTCTTAAAGTGACCCTGAGGTAGACCTGGTCTTAAAGTGTTCCTGAAGTAGACTGATTCACTCTGATTTTCAGAGTGAACATTGAACTAATGTTGAGAAAACTGCAAAAATATTACAAGAAAGCTTGGCTCCTAAAATGTTAATGATAAAAATGATAGGCTGCACAAGACTTTTACACAAGGCATGAACTCAAAGCTTACCCGTGTGGCTTCTCATGTGTATTTTGAAGCGACAGGCCTTGTCGTAGGTCTTGTGGCAGCCTGGGAAAGTGCATGCAAAGTGTCCCGTCTCTCTGAAGTGGGTACGGTTGTGGGAGAACAGGGCACTGAACGTAATGAAGGTTTTCTCACAGCCTGCAAACAGGGACAGTGAACACTACAACACTTGATGGAGATGACTTACTGTACTGCCATCAGCTTCGAAAGCACAACCCACCTGGGAATTCACATTTGTGGGGTCTCTGTGGCTCAAAGTGAACCCTCTGATGGTTGGTGAGACGTGTGGTACTGCGGAACTTCTCGTTGCAGATATCACAGATGAAGGCCTTTTCCTGCTCGTGGACCTTTACATGGGCCTTGAGGTTGTAGACTGTAGTGAAGCGCCGGCCGCAGCCTTCGACCTGACAGGTGTGTGGCCGCTGCTTGTCATGGGACTGGAGGTGGCGCTTCAGCTTGTAGGAGGTGGCAAAAGCCCAGCCGCAGCCCTCCACCGTGCACGGATATGGCCGAGGGTCCTCGACGTGGTTCAGAAGGTGGACCTTGAGTTTCTGACGGGACTCAAACGTGCAGGAGCAGCCAGGTTCTGGACAGAGAAATGTGGCCACAGCGTCTTTCTTTGCTCTAATTAGCCGTAGAGAGTTCAAGTCCCCGTTGTCACAGTCTGCTACAGTGGTTCTGGGAGATGGGGAAACCAGATCAGGTTCTGTTAAAGCACACAGCGACTCCCCATCCTCCTTAACAATGGGGTAGGACTGCAGAGACAAAGAGCAGTCCTCCACCAGAGCCAGCTCTACATCACCAACAGGTAAAGCAGGTGTGTGCTCTTCGTGGTGGTTGGCTACTGCCAGGGTGCTGATCTTCCCAATGGACTTGGTACCACTGTCGTAGTTCAGAAGAACAATGTCCTCGTGGTCTTTCATGCCCAGATGTTCCTTCAGGCTGACCATGCCGTCCTCCTGGTGGGCGTGGCCCTCAGGTGGGGCAGCCAGAGTCAGGACTCCGTCCTCGATGGTGACGATGATGCTCTGGTTGTTGATGGTGATGGTTCCAGAGAAGCTCTCCCCGGCAGGCTGCTCCGGGACCACTGGACTCCTGCTCTCATGTCCTGGCTTCTCCACACCGACCAGCGCAGGGTCACTCCGGCTCTCTGCGGGGGGGTTGCCTTCGTTATGCTCGGTGCACATCTGGCCGCAGATGCGGTCGCCATGTTGGTTCGTTAGAACCACGTCTTCCACGGTGTGGTGGCCGGCAGGCTGTTTGTCGTGAAGCAGGGCAGGACTGCGGGTTGACAGAGTTAAAACAGGGCTCTTCTTACAGCTGGGAGTGTGTGTGGAGCCAGTGGGAGCAGCAGCCTCCATGACACCACTTCCTTCTTTCACTTGACGTCTCTTCTCGTGGCTGAGTTGATTTGTCCTGGCTGCAGCGGCTCCATCCTCTTGGAGCGTGTTCAACATGGCGTCCAGATGATCCCGTGTGTGTGTGTCGGGCCTGCTCACCGGAGCAGCTGCTACCGCTAGCTGCCGCTGCATGACGCAGTCCCCGCTCTCCACACACTTCCAGCCCGTCTTGCTGAACTCGTTGGAAACAACCAGTGAGTTGAACTCTCTGTCTGTGTCGGAGTTCAGCTGATGAAGCTCCACGAACGAGCCGCCGCTAGGAGCGGACGGAGTTCCGTCACCGGGCGAACAAGCGACATTACCGCAGGTTTCCTCCACCAGCAGGGGACACGGCTCCGTCCTGCTGCTCTCTCTCTCACGGCTGTCTGCTTCGGCCCTGGAGGAAACAAAACGAGGTGATAACTGCGGTGCCTGCTCGACAGAGGACGGAGTGTTGCGGTGCACAGCGCCATGTTGACAGCTGGTGTTTGGGGCATCTCGCAGCCCCTGCATTTCCATCTTGGTGTCCCTGTAGCAGCAGAGCTGAAGCCACGCCCCTTATACTGACCAGGACAAGATGGCGCCCACACAGTATTTCCAGATGAAACTGTCACGTTTTACGATGAACCCGCCGTGCTCCTGAACCCGGCTGTATTTGTTGATTTTGTTTTTATGGTGCATCTTCACTGAGTTCAACTATATAACATGCGGAGCAGTCCGAGGTGCGGTTTATTATTCATGCTGCAGAGGAACAGAACTAATGTCATTTCTTCACAGTCTCAAACATTGATTTTTATTTGTATTTTTCATCTTTCGGCTGCTCCCTTCATGGCTGGCAACAGCAAGCAAACTCTTGGAGAAGGTCCTACTTGAACTCGCATGATGATTTGACGTTTTACGCCCAATTTCCTTCCTGACAGGGACGTGCAGAGCTCAGCCCACTAAAGGGGCAGGTGCTCAGAAAAAAGGGGGGGCACATCTAACCACATTTTAGGGCAGAATATTAACAAAGTCACATAGCTTTCAGAGTTTAATAAACAATGATAAATTACAAAATTGAAAAACAGGGGCACAATGCAGAAATCTTTTCTTGCTATTCTAAGTTTTTCTTTTGTCATTCAAAGTTTTGCTTGCGATTCTCACATGACGTCGTGGGCAGAGCCTAAAATAGCAACAAAAAAAAGATTTCTGATGTGTGCAAATAAAAGTTTATGTTTTGCAAATAACTTTTTAAGTTCACGAGAAAAAATTGTTATTTAATTTTTTTTTTTTTTAAAGTTTTTATTTAAAAAAAAGAAGAAATTGTTACAATTCCAAAAGTTTTGATTACAATTTTATTTTACTTAACTGAGGTTAGTTTTTTTTTCATTGAATAATTGTGAAACAAATTTAACTCCATACTCTGCGAACCAGACCCTAAACTTACTTAAAGTCTGGATTGAGTTTTTTCTCCTTCATTTGTACGCTTTTATTGGACAGGAGCAACTTGATTGGTTATTACATACATTATATCTATTATGGTAGTTCAGGGTGAGTTATTTTTAATTCTAAATGAATATTCTTGTTGGACTTTTATTTAAGTGCTATTCTCCTTCAAGATACATTTACCTAACGCTAGAATAAATGCAATGTACATTATGCAGCAAAGGAAGTTAGAAGATCGGATATATACTGTATCCATTAGAGAGATGATAGGTTTTGGATGGGCGATGTCATGTGCTCCCTATTGCATAAGCCAGGGATGTCAAAGTCAAATACATGGAGGGCCAAGAAAACAAATTTGCTACAAGCCAAGGGCCGGACTGGTTCAATGTTTATTATAAGGGGGTGATATAAGTTTTTTTTTCTTCTTTCTGCACTCTTTTCATTCAATGTTTTCTTTTTGAAGTTTTATTTTGTCTCTTTTAACTGGATGAATTAAATAAAATATTAAATGGCTTTACATCTGCTGTTATTGGCATGAATCAACACAGACATGTTCCTGTTTTTAGTATTTTACATTGTTTTATAATGTAGATGTTGGTTTCTTTTTTTAAACACAGTTTTCTTGTGATTTTTAATTAATATGCTTTTTTATGATTGTTTACTGTTGGCTGCAAGTACAAGCTGCGAAATCCTTCATTTTCTACAGCTGATAGCTGTTGGTCATTAATTATGATGAAGTTTAACAACTTCTCTGTGAACATTTGAGCTCCGTTTACAACACCTGCACCAGACATTACACACCAAATCATGACTGACTGTGGATATTTCACACTGGACCTCAACCAGTATGGGCTCTGTTCCTCACCCTTCTTCCTCCAAACCATTGGACCTTGATTTCCAAATGAAAGGCACATTTTACTTTCATTGGAAAAGAGGACAGAGGAACCCGACAGTTGTAGTCCATCTCCTGGATGTGTCTGAATGTGGTGGTTTTTGAAGCTGTGACTCTCGCCTCATTCCACTCTTTCTGGATCTCTGCCAGATTCTGGAATCTTCTCCGTTTGATAATCTGCTGAAGACCACGGTCATCTCTTTTGCTGGTGCATCTTCTTCCATATTTTGCCCTTCCACTACTTTCCATTGATATGCTTGGACACAGCACTCTGTGAACAGCCAGCCTCCTTAGCTATGAACTTTAGTGTCTTACCCATCCTATGGAGGGATCAATGATGGTCTTCTGGCCAGTTGTTATGTCTGCAGTCTTCCTCATATTGAACTGAACTAAAGTAATTTAATGACACCTGGGGAAACCAGTGCAGGTTCTTTTTAGTTTAGTAGATTATCAGTGTGTCACACTTTGTTTAAAAACATTCATGCCCTGCAACATTTGGGCTGATTTCTCCACAGCATTGACTTTTTTTTAATCCCGTTTTTGTGGGTTTCATGAGCTGGAAGCACAAATTATGTAAAAACAAACAAATAAATACTTGAAATTGTTTAAATTGCAGGCACTGAATCCATGATATTCTAATTGTTTGGAATGTGTTCATCTTCAGGAATATCCAATTTCTTAAATGCAGCTCATATTTACATTTAGGAGAGAGGAAACCTGATATACTGAATAAACCCCATCACACTAAACCTCTAACCTTACTCCAGAACAAACACCTTCACTCTTTGAATTAGAACTTTATTAAGACGGTTTGTAAAGATAAAAACAATCAGCTTAAAACAGTTTAATCACAGTGATTCATGGGAAATTTAAAACAAAAAATACTGAAAATTTCCAAACACTTGCATATGTTCTCCAGCTCAGTTGAATTGTAATGGTCATGTAAGAAAACAATAAGATCTGAACTCTGTAAAGCTTGTGCACCTTAAACATGTGAAATCCTCCATATGTGCATGTATGTAAGAAATGGCAACCGCTCGATGGAAGAACTTATTGCAGACTGAGGAACGACTGTCGCTTCACTCTGCCTGAATGGGCTGGATAAGACTTTCTGAGAAAATCCCTGAGTGGTTTTCAACATCCTGATGCTGCTTCCAGCTCTCCTCTCTGACCCCCCTCAGCAAGCCTTCCAGCTGTGGGACACAAACAAAGACACGTAAGATGCACAGGAAAACATGGCAGTAACGTCTGATTTACAGTACATGTACATGTGGATCCTGGTCCAAATGAAGCCTCATCTAGACCCAGTTTAGTTAGAATTCAAAAAAAAAAAATAATTGATTTATGCTAATTGTTACAAGCTGCCAAAATTATGCATGTGTGTCAAGTGGAAATTATGCTACTGTTAGTCAACGACCATGAGGAGAGAAGCGTGTCAGGAGACAGAGGGAGAAGAGGAAAGTGAAGACTGTAGGACTGAGGGTGGAAACTCTAAATGTGGGAACAATGACAGGAAAAGGTAGAGAGCTGGTTGACATGATGCAGAGAAGGAAGGTATTGTGTGTGCAAGACACCAAGTGGAAGGGCAGCAAGGCTCGCAGCATTGGAGCAGGGTTCAAACTGTTTTACCATGGTGTGGATAGAAAGAGAAATGGAGTAGGGGTGGTCCTGAGGTTGGCAAAGAATGTAGTCGAGGTGATGTGTCTTTAGGTACAGGTCCTTCTAAAAAAAATTAGCGTATTGCGATAGAAGTCATTATTTTCCATTATGTAATGATAAAAATTAAACTTTCATATATTTTAGATTCATTTCACACCAACTGAAACATTTCAGGTCTTTTATTGTTTTAATACTAATAATTTTGGCATACAGCTCATGAAAACCCAAAATTCCTGTCTCAAAAAATTAGCATATTTCATCCGACCAATAAAAGAAAAGTGTTTTTAATACAAAAAATGTCAACCTTCAAATAATTATGTTCAGTTATGCACTCAATACTTGGTCGGGAATCCTTTTGCAGAAATGACTGCTTCAATGTGGCGTGGCATGGAGGCAATCAGCCTGTGGCACTGCTGAGGTGTTATGGAGGCCCAGGATGCTTCGATAGCGGCCTTAAGCTCATCCAGAGTGTTGGGTCTTGCGTCTCTCAACTTTCTCTTCACAATATCCACAGATTCTCTATGGGGTTCAGGTCAGGAGAGTTGGCAGGCCAATTGAGCACAGTAATACCATGGTCAGTAAACCATTTACCAGTGGTTTTGGCACTGTGAGCAGGTGCCAGGTCGTGCTGAAAAATGAAATCTTCATCTCCATAAAGCTTTTCAGCAGATGGAAGCATGAAGTGCTCCAAAATCTCCTGATAGCTAGCTGCATTGACCCTGCCCTTGATAAAACACAGTGGACCAACACCAGCAGCTGACATGGCACCCCAGACCATCACTGACTGTGGGTACTTGACACTGGACTTCTGGCATTTTGGCATTTCCTTCTCCCCAGTCTTCCTCCAGACTCTGGCACCTTGATTTCCGAATGACATGCAAACTTTGCTTTCATCTGAAAAAAGTACTTTGGACCACTGAGCAACAGTCCAGTGCTGCTTCTCTGTAGCCCAGGTCAGGCGCTTCTGCCGCTGTTTCTGGTTCAAAAGTGGCTTGACCTGGGGAATGCGGCACCTGTAGCCCATTTCCTGCACACACCTGTGCACGGTGGCTCTGGAATCGGCCCTTCTCCACAATCTTCCTCAGGGTCCGGTCACCTCTTCTCGTTGTGCAGCGTTTTCTGCCACACTTTTCCCACAGACTTCCCACTGAGGTGCCTTGATACAGCACTCTGGGAACAGCCTATTTGTTCAGAAATTTATTTCTGTGTCTTACCCTCTTGCTTGAGGGTGTCAATGATGGCCTTCTGGACAGCAGTCAGGTCGGCAGTCTTACCCATGATTGTGGTTTTGAGTAATGAACCAGGCTGGGAGTTTTTAAAAGCCTCAGGAATCTTTTGCAGGTGTTTAGAGTTAAATTCATTGATTCAGATGATTAGGTTAATAGCTCGTTTAGAGAACCTTTTCATGATATGCTAATTTTTTGAGATAGGAATTTTGGGTTTTCATTAGCTGTATGCCAAAATCATCAGTATTAAAACAATAAAAGACCTGAAATTTTTCAGTTGGTGTGCAATGAATCTAAAATACTGTACTGTATATGAAAGTTTCATTTTTATCATTACATTATGGAAAATACTGACCTTTATCACAATATGCTAATTTTTTTAGATGGACCTGTAGAAGTAGAAGGTCTGATGTCAGCATTTCTCGATGTTGATTGGAACTCGCCAGCATGAAGGATTTGATCTTGGAGAAAGCTAATCGAGCATGGACAGGGTGGAATGTCCATAAATCTGTGTTGATTCACCAATGACTGTTCCAGCAGAACTCTGAGACAGAAAACAAAGTCTTGCAGCCCAAACTATTGTTCATCTTAATTTGGCCTCCCCGCTGGCCTTGGACAGGCCAACTTATCTAAACTAGAAGCTTCTGCCTGCCTTCACGCTCAATAATCCAATAAAGTTGTCAGGTCCTCTGACCTGACCCATAGAGAAACACTTTAAATCGTGCTACTCTGTAAACCGGGTTACACAACTAATGCTCCGCAGGTTGGATGGGAGGTAAAGGACAAAAACATTTTGGAAGGATCTACATGAAGCAAGTATACATGTAATGTTAAATTAAAATCAAAAGCACCAAAACCTACAGGTATAGTGTTGCCTACAGATTGAAAGTTTCATGTCCAGTGACAGACAGACCTTTTCTGTGTCAGCGAGCACCAGAATGATGTCCCCCTGTTTAAACTGCAGCTGCTGACCATCTTCAGATGATCCATGGCTCTCTAGTGCCACCCCCTAGAATAAAGCAAAACACATACCATTACTTATTGGCTTCAGATTTTACAAAAATATGAAAAGATAAAAATAAATAAAATAAAAAACTTTATACAAATGTTAAATTTTTTTGTAACCCAATAAAAATCCATGAAAATCCATTTTACACAACTCCATCCATTTCCCATTGCTTCCATTTTGGGTCACAAGGGTCGCCAGTGCCCATGTCCAGCAATCACTTTGCAAAGGTCGGGGGACACCCTGGACATGTCTCCAGTCCATCACAAGGACACAGACAAACAACCATTCACTCTCTCACTCACACCTAGTGACAATTTTGAGTTACCATCAGTCTAACTAATCATGTTTTTAGTCTGTGGGAGGAAACTGGAGTACCTGGAGAAAACTCACACATTCACGAAGAGAACATGCAAACTCCACCCAGAATGCCCCCCAGACCGGGATTTGAACTGGGGACCTGCTCGCTGAGCGGCAGCCCCTCTACCAGTTGAGCCACTGTGCTTATTTTTTTATTAATTATTTTTACACAACTCATTTACCCTAATTGAATACAAAATTTGTTTCAAAATACTTTATTCACAGGGAAATTAAGTGTTGTCATAGCTCNGCCCACCGTCTCTAACCACTGTGCCACCACTCCCATATTAAAATAGATATTGGGCTGATGGTCCTCCTTTTCATGTGAACTAACAAGTTGTGTCTGTCATCAGCAAACCGATTGATCCACTATGAGAAGGTGCTGCTTATGTTTGTTGCAGCTCCTCAGGCTGAAGGAGTCTTTTGGATAAAAGATAATAATAATAATAATTAATTCAATTTATAACGCACTTTTCATTACTGAAAATCTCAAAGTGCTACACATATATTGAATGCTACACACATTCATAAACCGGTGGCGGCAGACTACCATGCAAGGTGCTTTCCAGTCCTACCGGGAGCAACTCAGGGTTAAGTGTCTTGCCCAAGGACACAACGACACATGGTGCGGGTCCCGGGAGTCGAACCGCCAACTTTCCGATCGGGAGACGACTGCCATTACCACTACACCACGGCCGCCCGTTTCAACAAAGAACCCGTCCAAAGGACCTGACTCAACCTTATTAGATATCCATATTATTTGACTTTTTTTAAGACAATTTGGAGTGACCATGTGGGCCCTTAAATTGCAATTTTAAACTACCGTAAACTAAATTATTAAATGTTGTTGTGTGTGAGTCACTAGCTGGCAGGCCAAAAGGAAGAGCCCTCGATAGATTTGTTCTTACACAAAACAGTCTCCTCTGAATAGTCCTCACAGTAGAATCGCAAAGGATGATCATGACTGAAATGCAAAGTGTATGAATCGAGGTCACACCCATCTAGAGCTGTCTTTTCTAACCCGAACCTGGAGCCCGGCCTGCCCGGCCTGGATTCGGACTGGGCCGGGCCATAATAATAATGTGCTTAATGTGCGGTCTGGGACGGTGTCGTTTTTTTTTATTACATCAGGGACGCATGCGGCTCACAATCCAATTACATGCCAACATGGCTTGCCATACATTCACCAGCCGCACGCAGACATTTCACTGCGCTGTCCGGCAGGTTGAAAGAGGCAAAAAGTTCTGTTAAGCTTCAGATGGACGCATGCGGCTCACAATCCAATTACATGCCAACATGGCTTGCCATACATTCACCAGCCGCACGCAGACATTTCACTGCGCTGTCCGGCAGGTTGAAAGAGGCAAAAAGTTCTGTTAAGCTTCAGATGGACTACTGCCAGCGATCCATCAGCCCAAATGGGCGTTCATTCAGCCGCGGGACCCAAACAGGTGAGATCACAAAATATCCAACATATCAGAGCAGGGTTCAATGCAGGCAGAAGCAGGTGAAGAATTTAATGCGCTTTGATGGCTCCTCAGCTCCAATCTTCCGCCCCCTCAGCTGCACGTCCGCCAATCAGTGGTATAAGCAGTCAAAGCTTAATTAAAAATGTTGGGTTTTTATTCAGGTTCTGACCTGTAATTACTGTTAATTTGTCAGATCGGGCTGTGTTTGGGGATGATGGCTGCGGGCTGGGGCCGAGTCGGGTTGGATTTTTTGGACCTGAGTGCAACTCTACACCCATCCCTTTCTCTGAAGTTCAAGTTCAAGTAGGTTTATTGTTGTTCTTACCACGTGGTACCTGAAGTAGAACGAAATTATGTACATGAGGTGAAGGGATGCTTTATAGTGACATACTATCCAAACAAGTTCATTTGTCTGAAAGTAAAAGACCTGAAAAAATTATGATTTAAAAAAAGGCTAAGAAATCACCCTAAATTATGCTACATATAAAAAAGCCATTTAGATATGCAACACTAATTGTTAGCCCTTCTCATCTTAGTTGCTTTTATTTCTTTTTGTTTCTCACTAGAAAATGAGTAAATGCTTCAGAAGAGCTGTGTCCTCTCTTCACCGCTCCTCTCATCCACAGGCCCTCCCACACACTCCTCGCCACCATTACAACCAACCTGTGTTGCTTTTCTCTCGTCTCTCACCTTTTTAATCCGTCTCTCCCCCACATAGTCCTCCAGCTGACAGCCACTTTAACAGCAGCATGAGAGAAATTCAGGCTTTTAATACAGGATTCAACAGATTTAAATTTCAGTAAAAATCACAAAAAGAGCATTTCTGGAAATAATGCATATTGCCCACCACATTTAATGCCAAAATTTTCAATTAAGATAATCTTTTGATGAGAAAAGATGGAGTTGGAGCCATTTGGTCAAACCTTGAAAACAACAGTATGCATGAACTAATGTGATGTTGCTAGATCTTGCAAGATGTGATGGGATATGAGTTGAAAATGACCCTTTCACACTACCACGCCAAATTTTAGCTCAAGATTTGTATAAAAATGGATACCCTGGTCAAGAAAAAAATATATATATATTTTTTTTTATTCCCACTGCAATCAGACTTTTAAATAAAGAAAAATAATGCAGATGGTTATAGGCATATAGTCTTATGAGGTTGTGGGTTTTGAGATATTTTATGATGATGGGTATGGGATTTTTTTGTGTGATGTGTTTTTGTATGAATGTGTTATATTATAGTGTTGTGTTGAGCCTCTACTATAGACCAAAGACATTTTTGTTACATGTGACAAATATTTTTAAATCTTGAATCATGAAAATCACTGATTGACTTGGCTGTTGGAGCCATTTTGAATAGGGTTAGCAGGCAAGCCCTAACCCCATTCTGATCCTTTTATTAGAAAATAAATGCAATGAAAAAGCTGCCTTGTGTTTCTGCAAAGAAAGATGTGAAGC
>JBBPBX010017430.1:35485-46851 GCA_038048925.1 Garcialebias charrua
GGCGGCCGTGGCACAGTGGTAGTGGCAGCCGACCCCCGATCGGAAGGTTGGAGGTTCGAATCCCGCTTCCCCCACCATGTGTCGTGTCCCTGTCCCCACTTAACCCCGAGTTGCTCCCGGTAGGTCTGGATGGCGCCTTGCATGGCAGGCTACCGCTACCAGTGTATGAATGTGTATATGAATGGGTGGATGGCTGGTACTGTAAAGTGCGTTGGGACTCCTCACAGGGGGCTGGAAGGCGCTATATAAGTAAGCTCCATTTACCACTTAAAACTTATTTGGCCAACAACAGATATCTGTATTATTACTGTTTACTGTATATATTTTCCTTTTTTCAGAACTAGCCCTCTTATTTAGGCTTATTTGCAAAAAAAAAAGTGCAACAACTGTAAGAGCTGGTGACATACAGGTCCTTCTAAAAAAATTAGCATTTTGTGATAAAGGTCATAATTTTCCATAATGTAATTATAAAAATGAAACTTTCATATACCGGTATTTTAGATTCATTGCACACCAACTGAAATATTTCAGGTCTTTTATTGTTTTAATACTGATGATTTTGGCATACAGCTCATGAAAACCCAAAATTCCTGTCTCAAAAAAATTAGCATATCATGAAAAGGTTCTCTAAACGAGCTATTAACCCAATCATCTGAGTCAAAGAATTAACTCTAAACACCTGCAAAAGATTCCTGAGGCTTTTAAAAACTCCCAGCCTGGTTCATTACTCAAAACTGCAATCATGGGTAAGACTGCCGACCTGACTGCTGTCCAGAAGGCCATCATTGACACCCTCAAGCAAGAGGGTAAGACACAGAAAGAAAATTCTGAACAAATAGGCTGTTCCCAGAGTGCTCTATCAAGGCACCTCAGTGGAAAGTCTGTGGGAAAGGAAAAGTGTGGCAGAAAATGCTGCACAATGAGAAGAGGTGACCGGACCCTGAGGAAGATTGTGGAGAAGGGCCGATTCCAGACCTTGGGGGACCTGCGGAAGCAGTGGACTGAGTCTGGAGTAGAAACATCCAGAGCCACCGTGCACAGGCGTGTGAAGGAAATGGGCTACAGGTGCTGCATTCCCCAGGTCAAGCCACTTTAGAACCAGAAACAGCGGCAGAAGCGCCTGACATGGGCTACAGAGAAGCAGTACTTTGGACCACTTGCTCAGTGGTCCAAAGTACTTTTTTTCGGATGAAAGCAAAGTTTGCATGTCATTCAGAAATCGATGTGCCAGAGTCTGGAGGAAGACTGGGGAGAAGGAAATGCCAAAATGCCAGAAGTCCACTGTCAAGTACCCACAGTCAGTGATGGTCTGGGGTGCCATGTCAGCTGCTGGTGTTGGTCCACTGTGTTTTATCAAGGGCAGGGTCAATGCAGCTAGCTATCAGGAGATTTTGGAGCACTTCATGCTTCCATCTGCTGAAAAGCTTTGCTCACAGTGCCAAAACCACTGGTAAATGGTTTACTGACCATGGTATTACTGTGCTCAATTGGCCTGCCAACTCTCCTGACCTGAACCCCATAGAGAATCTGTGGGATATTGCGAGGAGAAAGTTGAGAGACGCAAGACCCAACACTGGATGAGCTTAAGGCCGCTATCGAAGCATCCTGGGCCTCCATAACACCTCAGCAGTGCCACAGGCTGATTGCCTCCATGCCACGCCACATTGAAGTAGTCATTTCTGCAAAAGGATTCCCGACCAAGTATTGAGTGCATAACTGAACATAATTATTTGAAGGTTGACTTTTTTTGTATTAAAAACACTTTTCTTTTATTGGTCGGATGAAATATGCTAATTTTTTGAGACATTAATTTTGGGTTTTCATGAGCTGTATGCCAAAATCATCAGTATTAAAACAATAAAAGACCTGAAATTATTCAGTTGGTGTGCAATGAATCTAAAATATATGAAAGTTTTGTTTTTATCATTACATTATGGAAAATAATGACCTTTATCACAATATGCTAATTTTTGAGAAGGACCTGTATTATTCACCAACAGCCATATGCATAGCACTTTAACTTATATTAAATGAAAAGTGATGAATGCTATTTATTAGCATTAGTCACCTGTGATGCTGTCTCACTTGTGGAGGTTTGTTCCAGGTTCCTAGCTGCAGTGTGGGATCCTCTGCACTCTTGTGCATGAAGGACAGCCTTTTTAAGTTCAAAGTTTTTGTCTATCCATTGTGCCGTAAGACTAATCATGCTAACGGGGCTAACACTTGATGTGTAAATGTCTGATAAAACTCACCCAAGTGCAATCAGCTATGATTTTTAGGGGGGGGGGTGGCGCAGAGGTTAGAGACGGTGGGCCTGTGATCGGAAGATCGCTGGTTCAAGCCCTGGTACCGACTATCAAAATGTGGGTGGAAAAAGGTGAAACACCCACACCTGCCTCCACCCTCATTCGCCCCACTCTGAGCCCCTGAGCAAGGCACGTAACCCCCACCATCTGCTCCCTAACAGGTCTCTCTTGAAAACGAGTTCTCGTGGCTCAATGAGACTACCTGTATAAATAAAGAGTGAATAAAATGTCGGAAATGACAGACTGAAACTCGAGTAAGGCTACGTCAGAAAAATATAGTAGCAAGACTCAACGTGGAAAAAAAATCTTCAGAATCCAATATCCTCATTGGAAAAAAAATAACACACCGCCGACATTTTGACTTCTTCCTCTCCGCCGTGATCAGATCAGGTAGGTGCGTATGACATCATCACATTGTGCTGGCGCTGCAGGCATCCTTGTCACTGGGTTGTCATACAAAAACAGCGTCTTTTATATCGATGAGTTATTTTGATGGAATGGCCGAAATTTAACTTTAACGCTAATATCGGCCAATACTGATACCATGCAGATAATATTGTGCATCCCTAACGAATAACATTACTGCATTCAAATATTCTTGTTTAATCATAATTGAAGGCCTAGAACTCCTGAAAGGAATGTATATCACCCCCGGGCTTTCATGCCAGATTTTAAGACTAATCTTATGACAGTTATAGCCATTTTGGTTAAAATAGTAAAATAACACAAGACAAAATCTCCTTCAATGTGTCAATATCCTGCTTTATCTCACTTGAACTGTTGTTGGTTAGAATATGTGTTGTGAATACATCGAATATTAGCTCAACATCTGTAAAACTGAGTTATAGCCAATTTTGTGTTTGCCAAGATCTCTGCTTTTTCTGCCACCTTGAACCAGATTGACTTCAAATGTTAATCGGTTGTAGATGTACTTGATCAACATGTGTTCTGTAATTTATTTTGTGCACGATATGAACACACAGACAATTAAAAAAAAAACGTTGTAAATTATCTGTCAGGTTAACTTACAGACACACAAACAATCTGCAGTTTGAAAGAAAAGTTTGTTCATACTCTCAGTCAGTAAACAGATTTGATAATGAGTTTAGATTGTAGATACCAGTTGTCTCCTGCTGGCCACTCATCAATTTAACACTACAGTAATCAAATCCTCCTGTGGATCATTCCATCTCTCATTTTTCTCTCTTGTGTCCTCCTGCATGTCCTTTTTTCTGTTTTATTCATTTATTATGTTGAGTAAACCTTGTCCTTTAGTCTGTCCATCAACACAATTCCATTATATTCTTTCCAATTAATCAATATTTATTTTACTCCCTCAGTTGCTTTCTCCCTTTTTGCAATTGTCATGCTGTTTATTCTGGTCAGTTATTTCAGTTTGATATGTCTTTTTTTTAAAATCTTTTAATATACTATTTTATTTTACCTTTTTGAACATGACAGTGAGGTAAAAACAGCACAGTCTATGGGATCTATAAAAATGCCACAACTGACAAATATGGGTAAAGCATACAAAGGTGTGATCAGTACAATGAAAGCTTTAATGCAGGCATGGGAAGCAAACATTACAGTGACCGGTTTAAGATGGTTATACCAGAATTAAATACAGTATTATTGAATCAACTTTTTTCACAAACCTATCAAGGCAAATTTGATTTAGAATGAAAAGTCTTTGGTGTGATTAGCAAATGATATTTTGTGCATTTGTTTACAGTAAATGCTAGTACGGTTTGGTCTATCAAAGGACACAATGGAACAAACAGGAAACTATGAATATTCAAAGATCCCTTCTGATAAAACCTCAGAGGTTCAACATGAAGAGCACTTCCTCTTTTGATGGTGCCTGTAAACTGTGTCTGTCTCGGCGAGTGTGCTTGTTTGTTGCATGCTTATTGTATGCTCTCCTTATCTTTCATGTGCATTTGTGTGCTTCATAAGCAGCAACAGAGGCAGCAAGGCTGGGAGTCCTGATAACATTGCAACCTTCACTATCGAACCTCAACAGCGTGTGTTGTTTGCAGGGTGTGGCACTAAGTTAATGTGGGATTTATACAGAAGTTACAGAGCAAAGAAGTGAGTTTGTGTGTGTCGTGTGACTGACATATAAGACTATCTCTGCAAAAACTCCCTGCAGCTCTATATTTGTTGTCCATTGTCACAATAATATACAGTAATAGTCAAAACAGCTAAAAATGAGATGCAGAAATTTAATCAAACAAAATATCATACTTGCAAGATGTACAAAAATTATTTAAAATGTAAACTAATTGAAGGTTTTAGTAACTAGAATGGAAAGTATAAATCTGATGTCTGCTGGTTGGACCTGTTGCTTCACATGTAATCTGACAGACTTTTTTTGTTTGTTTGTAATCTGACAGACTATGTGCCTCAAATTGAGGACACACTGCCGATGCTCATCATCACAGACTACAGTATGTGCCAACAAATCATCATTTACTTGTAGCTAAGCTGGTCTTTTTTTTTTTTTACAGAAAACGGCAGCAGTCAGAGAGAACGGGATCATTCTCGAGTCTGCCATAAAAAAAATGTTGTTGTTGTTGTTGAGATTATGTGTTTTCAGCTGCTACTAGCTGGGGGACCATACAAAAATCCTATAAGAAAACGGGCCGATGATGCTGAGACCCAGCAGTGGAAAGAGAACCACCGCATGTGCAACGTCTTCATCTGCTCTGGTATTCAAACACGAGTCTGAATAGTGTGCACATGGATGCATTGGCTAGCAGCACACTTGGCCTATAATAAAAAGTAAATAATAATAGCAATAAA
Source organism: Garcialebias charrua (assembly GCA_038048925.1). Lineage (NCBI taxonomy): Eukaryota > Metazoa > Chordata > Actinopteri > Cyprinodontiformes > Rivulidae > Garcialebias > Garcialebias charrua. Next base: position 40,597 of record JBBPBX010017430.1, read on the forward strand.
AAGTGCATGAAGTAAAAAGTGCAGTAAGCATGCATTACTGTGTCTGTATGATCAAAGATTACATTTGCATAACTTGTCATCATTTGCATTTAGTGGCTCACAAAGAGGCAGAGGGACAGATCATGACAGAGAAACTGAGGAAGACAGGAGGAAGAGGAGGAGAGCGGTGACAAGCTGCCGTCCAGGGAAGCAATTAAATGGACTCTGTTGCTGTCACTACAGACAGGAGGATGGAAAACAAAAAGGTGAGAAACAGAAAAAGAGCTGTGTTGACTCTTAGGATAACTGTAACTGTAGCTGGAGTTGTTTAGTCCTGTGAGGACAATACACTCACACTAAAACACACACACACACACGTCATCCTGGTAGACTAATGAGGCAGGAACGAAAACATTCAGTCTGACTCCTGACAGGACATTTGTCAAAATTTTCCCATATTTCTGTTCTCATATTGAGAGGGTTAACCTAAAAAATTGAAACGTAATCACACACACACACACACAAAAAGAACTACAGGTAGTCCCTGACTTACGAGCGAGTTCCGTACCTAGGGGGCGCTCGTATGTCATAAATTCGTAAGTAGGATCACAAAAAACAAAAAAACTAAAATATATATATATATTTTTTTTTAGAAATGAATACATGTACAGTACTGTTCAGTCACCAATCACTTAGCCTATCCTAACACGGTTTTTAAAGATGAAGGAATTAGTTGAATTGTCTCCCTCCTGGCTTCCTCCCTATCAGGCACCATTCACATAAAGGGAGCTAGCTCCCTTTATGTAAAAGGGAGACAATTCAACTCATTCCTTTATCTTTAAAAACTGTGCTAGGATAGGCTAAGTGCTTGGTGACTGTACAGTACTGTACATGTATTCATTTATTTNAAAAAGTAAATAATAATAGCAATAAAAAGTGCATGAAGTAAAAAGTGCAGTAAGCATGCATTACTGTGTCTGTATGATCAAAGATTACATTTGCATAACTTGTCATCATTTGCATTTAGTGGCTCACAAAGAGGCAGAGGGACAGATCATGACAGAGAAACTGAGGAAGACAGGAGGAAGAGGAGGAGAGCGGTGACAAGCTGCCGTCCAGGGAAGCAATTAAATGGACTCTGTTGCTGTCACTACAGACAGGAGGATGGAAAACAAAAAGGTGAGAAACAGAAAAAGAGCTGTGTTGACTCTTAGGATAACTGTAACTGTAGCTGGAGTTGTTTAGTCCTGTGAGGACAATACACTCACACTAAAACACACACACGTCATCCTGGTAGACTAATGAGGCAGGAACGAAAACATTCAGTCTGACTCCTGACAGGACATTTGTCAAAATTTTCCCATATTTCTGTTCTCATATTGAGAGGGTTAACCTAAAAAATTGAAACGTAATCACACACACACACACACACACACACACGCAAAAAGAACTACAGGTAGTCCCCGACTTACGAGCAAGTTCCGTACCTAGGGGGCGCTCGTATGTCAAAAATTCGTAAGTAGGATCACAAAAAACAAAAAAACTAAAATAATTTTTTATTTTTTTTTATAAATGAATACATGTACAGTACTGTTCAGTCACCAATCACTTAGCCTACCCTAACAGTTTTTAAAGATGAAGGAATTAGTTGAATTGTCTCCCTCCTGGCCTCCTCCCTATCAGACACCATTCACATAAAGGGAGCTAGCTTTAAATCTGTCTGAATTCCTCGTCTGCTCCCTTTATGTAAAAGGGAGACAATTCAACTCATTCCTTTATCTTTAAAAACTGTGCTAGGATAGGCTAAGTGCTTGGTGACTGTACAGTACTGTACATGTATTCATTTATTTAAAAATATATATATATACTATATATATATATATATATATATATATTTTATTTTTTTTTTATGAGATGCATATTCGTAAGTCCAGGACCTCGTAAGTAAGAGCGCTCGTAAGTCGGGGACTACCTGTACTGTACTCAAGAAACAAACAATCAATTCTCTATCCTGTTTTTTTCTTCTTCTTCTTAATATGTAGTAAAGTAGCATTCATCAGTATCTTGAAAATATACCTCATTTTGGTCATTATTAACAATTCATAACCATAAACAATTAATATATTGGGATATTATGTTAAGTCTTAGCATTGTTACTTAGATTATCATATCTGGACATGAAGAAATGCTATTTAAATTTTCAGTTGCTGAATCAGAAAAAAAATGTCTTCCTGCTCTCACTGTAAGGTGTAAGGTGGATCAAACAGACGAGGGATTCAGACAGATTTAAAGGGAGCTGTATTAAGATTTCTTTTTTTTAATTGTCACTAAAGAACAAATACTGATGCTGAATTCTAACAAAAATCTTCCAGTTTTACCTTTTTCTTTTGTCTTAAACGTGTCTCTCCAATGTGTAGAATGTAAAGGGGTCAAGCGTTTCAAAGTAATTTATCCTTTAATGTTTTCATCAAACAGTTTCAACTCCACTAATCTCTAAAATATGGCACCTGTTTCACTGCAAAACAGTGTGATTTGTCCCTTCTGGGCTACTGTAGCAGCAAGGACATGTGACATGGTGGACAGGTGAGGTACAATTTGGTATAAATAAACGATTCAAGTTAAAATTAGTTGCTATTTTCTCGTTTCATCATATGCGTCACCATCCAGCCAGCCATTGTCATCCGATTGTTCTGAGGTTGGGTTGTGGGGGCAGCAGCTTGTGCAAGGAGGCCCAGACATCTCTCTCCACAGCAACCTATTCCAGCTCTTCTGGGAGGACCCCAAGGTGTTCCCAGGCCAACTGAGACTAGTCTCAATCTAGTCCCAACTAGTCTCTCCAGCGTGTCCTGGGTCTTCCCCGAGGTCTCTTCCCAGTTGAACATATCTGAAGCACCTCCCTAGAGAGGTGCTCTGGAAGCATCCAGATGCCTAAACCACCTCAACTGGCTCCTCTTGATATGGAGGAGCAGCGGTTCTACTCAGAGTCTCTCCCAGCTAACTGAACTTCTCACCCTATCTCAAAGGGAGAGTTCAACTACCCTGCAGAGGAAACTCATTTCAACCGCCTGTATTTGCGATCTCATTATTTCGGTCACTGCCCAGAGCTCCTGGCCATGGGTGAGGGTAGGAATGTAGACTGACCAGTAAACGGAGAGCTTTGCCTTACAGCTCAGCTCCCTCTTCACCACAATGGACCAGCACAGAGTCCGCAATACTGCAGACGCTGCACCAATCCGTCTGTCAATTTCACGCTCCATTCTTCCCTCACTCGTGAACAAAACCCCTGAGATTCTTGAACTCCTCCTCCACTCAAGCCAGAACCTCACCCTTGACCTGAAGAGAGTAATCCACCTTTTTCCGACTGAGGCTCATGACCTCAGATTTAGAGGTGCTGATTCTCATCACAGCCACTTCACACTCCACTGCAAACTGTTCCAGTGAGAGCTGAAGATATGTCACCATATTTAAGAATAGAATTACTAACAAATAGTCCTAAATGTTACACATTAGAAGTTTACAATTAAATCAAACTGCATAATTGTTAAGTTGTTTTTCTTGTTCTACCGTTTTGCTGCATTCGACCGGATACTGGTCGATTCACATCTCTCTTTTAAACTCCACGTGGAAAACCTAGTGAAGAAACTGAAAGTTAAACTGGGTTTCTTTTTCAGAAACAGATCATGTCTAACACTGAATGTTAGGAAACGCCTTGTATCTGTGACTTTCCTTCCCTCCATTGATTACGGTGACATTCTCTACATGAATGCTCCTACAAGCACCCTGCGGATGTTGGATGTTGTCTATCATGGTGATGGTGTACTAAGATTCATAACTGGCTGTGATTATCATACCCACCACTGCACCCTGTACTCAATGGTTAACTGGACATCATTAATAATAATAATAATAATAATGGCCCTCATGCACGAACCGTTCGTACGCACAGATTTGTTCTTAAACTGTGCGTACGAGTGATTTAGGATCATTTGTGGCATTCAACAATGTTTTCGTATCCTACGATTTTCTTCAGATACGAACAAAATTTACGAGTGGTCCGGACCTGTCGTATAATTTAGGAGCGTCAGTCTGCTGTCATCCAGACGGATCTTCTCCACGAATAACTTCATATTTCGTTATTTAGAAAATATTTTGGGTTTAAAAAAATCACGCACCATAATTATTCTTGACAATAGGTTATTCTGTTTGAATTAGAATTATAATTTTAAGTTTAATTTGTTTGGTGTGTCGCGCAGGCTTCAGTGAGTCGTGCGCTCCCCTTGGTCATCAAAGCCCTCCTCATATTAACACCCAGGTACATAAAATTCCCATACACCGCCGCAGAACAAGTACGAATTAAGACTGATTTTCATGCTATTGCTGGACTGCTGTGCAAACACCATCGGAGCAATAGATTATTATCTGATTCGAAATATAACCTGCAGAATGTGGTTGCGCGATGACCAGGAGGTGCGCGCATGACACATTTGTGCTGCAAAACATGTTGGCACGCGTCTTGCAGCATGGCATTTACAGTATTGTCCATCCATCTCGCAGACTGACCACCTCCTGTCCGTGCTGCGGCGAGACGTTTGTTTGAAGCCATTTTCAGATCAAACCATTTATTCTTGATTTCTGATACTGTACGACCCACGGGACACACAACATATGCACTACAATATTAATATGAAGTTAACTGTAGTTTCGAGACATTTTAAAATGCTTCTGTTCAAAAACACATCCGACACTTGCGGGGGGTGGGGGGTAGCGGTGCGCTCTTCTGAATAAGTGAAACTATAATGTAACACAGTACACTAAAATTAAAGATATTTGACCATCCGACACTTGCGGGGGGGTGGGGGTAGCCACAGCGCCACTGAGAGCAGATCTCCGAACGCGTGAAGTTCCTCCTTTTACTTCTTGAGTTTGAATGAATGGACACTTCCTGCTGTCAGAAGGCAGGAAGCGTGGCCTTATATGGTGTTTTGAGGGGTGGGAATTATGTAAATTACCTTCCCGCGAGCACGCGCAGGTGAGTAGAACAGGTGGGATCCATCAACTTTAAGCAGCCCGTTTACACGCTTTTCCTGTGGATAGAAGACTTTGTTGGATCTGACGTGGCATGTTCGTACGAACGCTTCGTACGAACAAAAGTAGGAGAAATTTAGGATAAAAATACGAACATTTTCGTGCATGAGGGCCAATGTCCTTTTCTGTCATCTGTGTAAGTTTCCCATACACAGACGAAATTCGTCTCTGCATTTAACCCAACCACCACCAGGTGGTGCAGTGAGCAGCCATAGAAAGCGCTCGGGGAGCTGGAGCTCACGCAGACTCTTCCACTGGTACACTTTCATCTTTAAATCATTTCTTGGTTTGCTGCCCTCATACATCTCCTCCTACATGTCTTTGCGTGAGTGCAGCTACAGTGTGCGCTCTCAGGACATGATTACCTGCAGTGTTCCATCAGTGAGGACTGAACTTGGAAAAAGGGCCTTCTCCTCCGCTCCTGCTTCATGGAATATCTTACAAAAAGATCTGAAGCTCTCGACCTTGACTTCTCTAAATGGTTTTCAGAATCTGTTTGAATCCTGGCAAAAACCAATGCAGATTTGTTCCTGTCTTTGATGTTATACGTCTACCTTATAATGTTTTGCTAGTTTTTTGATACTTTGTTAAGGAAATTCTACCATTGCTGTTCATCGTTCTTTAGTTTTAGCAGGTCGCTTTCGTAAATGAGCCATGAGGCTCAATAAGATTTACCTGACTAAATAAAGGTTGAATGAATGAAAAATTCATAGCTACAGATATGGATGCAACACACACACACACACACACACACACACACACACACACACACACACACACACACACACACACAGTAAATACAATTCTCCTTGTTTAAAGATAAGTAAAAAATAAGTGATTTATCTCAAATCTAAATACTTAGGATTTTAGCCTTGATATTTTTTGTTTTGTTAATAAATACAAATACAATTAACAAAATCAGGTCCAGTAAAAAGAATAAGAAGAAGAAAAAAAAACAGAAAACAGCTGGTGAGCCCAGGAGCCGTCAAACTGCACTGGGGCAAGTGATGGACAGGAGTTTTCCATGAAAATGTAATTACTTCTCTGCTAGTTGTTTCTTATTTTACTGTTCTGGAAATGAGCTGAGCTGCTACAGAGTGCAAAACTACCACCAGACAGGCCTCTCATGATACATTTTGATGGGCGATTAATTGACTCAGAAGTTATTACGATAAACGATAATATAGTTTG
>JBBPBX010017431.1:8920-46849 GCA_038048925.1 Garcialebias charrua
AGGTATTTTGGAAATGTTTTTGATACAAGCATTACACTGATTATAACGTTTAGATAAAACCTTCTCATAAATGACCAAACTATTCCTTTAAATGTTTAATTCAGAACATAAACACCACTCTTTTGTTCTCTGACTTGTGTTATGATTCATTGAAGTTGCATTTAATCAAACCATAGCAGAGGGCTCATTTTCACAGCAATGCCATCGGCTAAGTTACGGTACTTCCCTGAAGTACTTTTGAGTGGAATTGTAAGTAAGTAGTGTTGACAAGGTTTGTCAGTAAACACGAGGAAACATATTTTCTCAACTCCCAACATTTAATTTTAGAGGTGCTCAAATTTGATTTTCATCCCATAAATTGCTGAGGATCTGAATGTGGTGTGCTGCAGCGGAGGCCGTACAGGTTCATTTTTTAATCCACAGCATTGGAGCTGAGAGTCGGGGCAAGAAGCTTGTCCCCTTCTAATTCATTCCGCATCAGTTTCGACAAAAGCCCAACGTTCCAACAACAAGCTTCAGGTACAGGGAAGAAATGAAGTGAGAATAATGATTCTCATGTCTGACAGAGGGAATCTGTTTTTATCAAGCCACCATTCCAAGGAACAGCCTCAACAACATTCCTAAAGTATGACAACTCACTCACAACAAAAAGTGTAGTTTTATCTGCCCATCACAACTGCTCCTATTGACCCTTGCTGCAGCTGTGAAACACCAAAAATGCTCACCAACAAAAGAAGCTCACACAGGCTGAGAAGATTCCAACCATTTACAATGTTTGTGGGGGATACCATCACGTTCCCAGTAGAGGTAGTTAAGGCCCCGGCAGAGCTCTGCGTAAGGCAGTACGCCACTGTACGCCATACGTACGCAGAGGCACAAGCGTAGCCCCGCAGGGCACGAACGCGCAAAGCTCAAATTTTACGACCGCGTACGCGATGCGCGTTGTCTCACAATAAACTGCCCGGCGCCGGACTGTTTTGTATGAGACACAAATGTATTAAATTCCCCTTCTTCATCCCTGATCTGGACTTTTCTTTTGTTTTTTTGCCAAAAGTCAAGTGATCGCTTCCTCCTCCGTTGACTCCATGACTGAAATGATGGAAAAATGAATTTGTCACGAGCGAATTAAACTCATGTCCTACGTGGCTGCGCGAGGTTCTACAGATTTCCTGGTGGGCTGTGGGCTGCAGGACCAGCGCTCCCTGTTTTTATTTTTTAGAACTTTTTATTAACATATAAAGTTTAGAACACCGCAGCGGCTGCAGCCTAGAGCCAGCTCGTGCCTCCCCCCCACCCGACCTGTCAATCAATTCAGTAGGTGTGTCAGCAAATGACCAATCAGCGACCTCAGTTTGTCCCGTAGGTAAACGCTCTGCGCGCAGCTGCTCAAGTTACGACAATAATTTGGAGCGAAAATGTGAGCATTTCACGCGAGAACGAATGCAGAGCTGTGCTAGTGAACGCGCGCGCACAGAACGCGCGCGTCGAGTGCCGTTCGGCCAAACGCAGAGCTCTGCCTGGGCCTTTATGCCGGGTACCCACCAAACGCGTTTCGGGCAACGGAAACGGCCGGTTTACATTGAAAGTCTATGTTGAGGCGCGGCGAGGGGCGGCGAGGCTTGACGCGGTGCGTTTTGAGCGTTTCAAGCGGCGCAGCAGCGCGCTGCAGTTCTTTTCCACGCACGCGATGCGTCCGAAGCAGCCGACGCGTCGAGCAGCCAAAGTTCAAATATTTGAACTTTGGATGCTCGACGTGTCGCAGCAACCAATCAGGAGAGCCTCTGCTATGTGATGACACAACAACGACGGGACTTTTTTTGGACTTTTTAAACTTACCCCATCGAGCCTCCATGAAGAAAGCCTCCGGTAAGAAACTTGGCATTTTTACAGTTGTTGCTGTCTGCTCGAGCGTACGATCACCCCAAACATAAAAATAAAAATAAAAATGTTTTAATCTCAACAAAGACTTTCGGAGCTGCAGTTCGGCTCGTAGAAAACCCACTCAAGTAGTAACGAGGCTCACGAATAACTGATTTTATCTGCCCGGTGTACAAAAAAACAGAACAAACCGACCTGAAAAGGAGCCAGACAATGCTCCCACTGCGCGTCTTCAGTGTGAAGATTCTGGTGACAAGTGGCCAAAAGGGTGCGGCAAGAGCGTTTTTGACGCTTAAGACGCGTTTGGTGGGTACCAGGCATTAGAGTTATGCCCCTTTTCCACTTGCCAGTTCGGGTCGGTTATTGCACAATATATACGTGCCAGAAGCGAGCTGGACGCATTTTCAAAGTCAAAGTCAACTTTATTGTCAGAACTGCAATATGTACAGGACATACACAGGATTGAAATTGCGTTTCTCTCAGTCCCTCGGTGCAACAGTAACCATTTAAACACTAAAACACTGAAACATTTAATAAACATAAGCATAAAATAGTAAAAGTGTAACACTGTCCTGAGTTTTTGCATAGTAGTATAAAAGTATGAAAATTTACACCAACACTAAAACACTAAACATTTAATGAACATAAGCATAAAATGAAATAATAAAAGTGTAATACTGTCCTGAGTTTTTGCATAGTAGTATAAAAAGTATATCTATAAAATAAACTGAAGGTTCTAGCATTGACATTTGCAAAGAGTGGCAAAGCAGCATATGAGTTAATGTACACAGTATATGTATGAGGTAGTAGTTGATGTTGGTATAGAGGCAAAAGTGGCATATGCAGTAAGGCACATTGGGCATCCTTAAATAAGGCTGGTCAGAGAATACTGTATATGTATCAGCAGTAGTGTAGATATAAAAGTAGTGTAAATGTAAACAGTAGTAATAAATGTAAACAGTAGTAATAAATGTAAACAGTATTAATAAATGTAAACAGTGAATGTAAACAGTAGTATGTAAACAGTGAATGTAAACAGTAGTATGACTATAGGCAGTGATGTAATACAAACATTAGTGCAAATATGAGAAGTAGTGCAAACTGAATGAGCACATGACCGAGAGTTTAGTGAATAACCCGTTTGATGACACAGAGTCCAGTGTTAAAATCTTTGTGTTGTGTGGTAATGTGTGAGAAAGTTTTTTGTGTTAAGGCAGTTCAAATGGGAGGGGAGGCAGAGCAGGCAGAGTGTTTAGCATTCTGACTGCCTGATGAACAGAGCTGTCTCTCAGTCTGCTGGTTCGAGCCTGGAGACTTCTCAGTCTCCTCCCTGATGGCAGCAGTCTGAAGCAGCTGTAGGTAGTCCCCGACTTACGAGCGAGTTCCGTCCCTAGGGGGCGCTCGTATGTCAAAAATTCGTAAGTAGGATCACATAGTTTTTATTTTTTTTTTTTTTTTTTTTATAAATGAATACATGTACAGTACTGGACAGTCACCAAGCACTTAGCCTATCCTAACACAGTTTTTAAAGATGAAGGAATAAGTTGAATTGTCTCCCTTTCACATAAAGGGAGCAAGCTCCCTATGGAGCCTGCAGGGAGGAGGGAGACAATTCAACTGACTCCTTCATCTTTAAAAACTGTGTTAGGATAGGCTAAGTGCTTGGTGACTGTACAGTACTGTACATTTATCTATTTATTAAAAATATACAGTATATACAGTATTTTTATTTTTTATTGTTTTTTATTTATAAATAGATAAATGTACAGTACTGTACAGTCACCAAGCACTTAGCCTATCCTAACACAGTTTTTAAAGATGAAGGAGTCAGTTGAATTGTCTCCCTCCTCCCTGCAGGCTCCATAGGGAGCTTGCTCCCTTTATGTGAAAGGGAGACAATTCAACTTATTCCTTCATCTTTAAAAACTGTGTTAGGATAGGCTAAGTGCTTGGTGACTGTCCAGTACTGTACATGTATTCATTTATAAAAAAAAAAATAAAAAAAAAGTAAAAAAAATAAAAAATATATATATTTTTTTTTAAATGAGATGCATGCTCTTAAGTCCGGGACCTCGTAAGTCAGAGCGCTCGTAAGTCGGGGACTACCTGTATTGGGTGTGTGGGATCACCTGCAATGCAGAGGGCTTTCCGAGTGAAGCGGTTGCTGTGTAAGTCCTGCAGTGAGGGGAAGGAGGTGCCGACGATCTTCTCAGCTGCTCTCACGATGCGCTGGAGGCTCTTGCGGCAGGATGCAGTACATGCACCAAACCACACAGTGATGCAGCTTGTCAGGACACTTTCTATGGCACCTCTGTAGAAGGTGCACATGATGGGGGTTGAAGCTCCAGCCCTTTTCAGCTTGCGGAGAAAGTAGAGACGCTGGTGAGCCTTCTTGGCCAGTGATGCAGTGTTCCTGCTCCAGGACAGGTCCTCTGAGACGTGCACTCCCAGGAACTTGGTGCTGTCTACTCTCTCCACTGTGGTGCTGTTGATGGTCAGAGGGACATGTTGGACATCCCTCTTCCTGAAGTCCACAACAATCTCCTTTGTCTTCTCCACGTTGAGAGTGAGATTGTTGTGTCCGTACCACAAGGCCAGGTGGCTCACCTCGTTCCTGTAGTCCGTCTCATCGTTGTTGCTGATGAGATTCAAATGAGATATGAGATAAAAAAAGAAGAATGTGTCAACCACAGGCATATTAACTCCTTTTTTTTCATCCAATAAAAGACAAACGTAAAATAAGTTGTTTGAATCGAGTGTTTGAAAAACAAAATTGTTTGAGAAGGGGCAGATAATAAGATTATTTTCTTCTTCTGCTTCCTTTCATTTCATGTATTGTTTTATTTCTTGTCGTTTTGTAAATAGTTTTCTTGTGTTTTTTTTAAATCTGGAATGAATAAATAATTAAAAAAACAAAACAAAACAAAAACAAGTTCAACCATGTGGGAATCGAACCCATAAGGTTTGGAGCGGCAACCCAACGCATTTCCAGTGAGCTACTGAGGCGTGTTGTTTCATCCTCGTCAACTTCTTGTTTAAACGAACTGCCCCTCATAAAATCCTTAGATGGGACTTCATAGACAAAGTGGGCGGTTCGTTCGAACTCCCCGAACCCCCCCTCGCTACGCGCATGGACTGTCGGTCACTGATTGGTCGGGGGAGGAGGCTGTTTGGAGGGGAAAGGTGCATGGGTCTTTTCAGAACAACAACAACAGATCCTCCATCTAAGCTTGTCCTAGCGCGCACCAAACCGAAGCGTAGCTGATCGTATTGTTTGAGCTCGAACATAATAGATATCATGGCAAAAGAAAATAGTTAAGGGAACACTACCTCCACCACGTGTGACGAGTAGGATCCTACACCCCGCCCACCGAAGGGCTACAGAAGTGAATGGAGACAGAGGCTGTGTCTCAATTCAGGGGCTGCATCCTCATGAGTGCGCATTTGTCGGCCGCATACGTCATTGCCCCGCGCGGAGGACTGTCCCAATTCGAAGACTCCTCCTCATGCGGCCGAGGAATGCGGCCTACTTCCTGCCGAAATCGAAGGATGCATCCGTGGAACCTTCAAGACGGAGGCTATCCCAGAATTCATAGCGCCAGCAGAGATTTCGCGGGGGGGGGGGACTTTCTGCGTGCAGGGTCGGGGCTGCTGCGTGTTGTTGAGTCATCAGCTCGTTTTAACAACAACCTCAGCGCGAATATTCATTCAACCTTTATTTAGTCATCTCAAACAACCTCAGCTCGAATATATCTCATTAAAATTTAACTACAGAAACGACAAAAAAAAATTGTGTTAGCTGAATATACAGTATATTAGTGTTTCTGAGTTTACTGTTTTTGAAGAACTGATTACAAATCAGATTATTTTACACGTGCGTAGCAAGGATTTTCTGAGGGGCAATCTTTTAAAACCCAGAGTGGACCTATGAAATGCAAGTTGTCCAGTAGCTCAGTTGGTAAATCAACCTGCGATTGGTGCAGAGATGCTTTTCTCGAAGCTGGTTCGAATCTCACTCGGTACGGTTAAAACTTATTTTACGTTTGTCTTTTATTGGATAAAAAAAAAGGAGTTTCACAAACTCCTTCCTTTTAATCTCAGTCCTCATTTTTTTATCCAATAAAAGACAAACGTAAAATAAGTTTTAACCGTACCGAGTGAGATTCGAACCAGCTTCGAGAAAAGTATCTCTGCACCAATCGCAGGTTGATTTACCAACTGAGCTACTGGACAACTTGCATTTTGTAGGTCCACTCTGGGTTTTAACAGATCGCCCCTTATAAGCTGATTTGTAATCAGTTCTTAACAAACAGTAAACTCAGAAACACTAATATATATACATGTATTCAGCTAACTAATATATTTTAGCGGCGTCCCTTCTCTTTCCACACACACCAAGCGCGCACACAAGAACTTCCCACCCACTTCAAGAGAACGCCCCACCCACTTCAAGGCCGGCAAACCTGAAGGCTAGACCGTCCCATTTCAGCAGTTTCGCTCAGCCCACCCGGTCTTGTGAGTGCGTGGCCTACTCGGCCCAGCTAGGCTGGGTCCTCATGAGGATGCAGCCCCTGAATTGAGACACAGCCAGAGCTACATGTGAGCCGATCCGAATTAAACCAGACCAGACCAGACTGATCCGCTCTGCGCCGAGGGAGTGGAAAAGGGGCATTAGAGCACCATCATGGATGTAGTCTATGGGGAGGAAAGTATAAATCTGACAATGTTGTTTATGCATGAGCTCTCCTTGACAAAGAAGAGAATATTCAACCCTCCAGTTTCATTAAGATCATAAACTTGGACTCATGAGGAAGTACCTGTACCTCATGGGTCAACTTCTTGGTTCTATTTACTGTTGTCCTCGTAGTCCTTGTCTATATTTAGAGTTCATGTCTACATAAATCTGTCACTAACAAGAGAAAAATAAATCCCAACCTCTTTGAATAAGGGTTCTGGTTGAAATATGGTTTTACAGACCAGGGTTTGAGTCATTTCATTACTAAATATTAAGTCAACAATATGTAAGTTTACAGATGTTAGCTAGTTAGAGCCAGCAGAGCCACTAGTATTTTATGAGGTCATCTGTTAACAAGCTAAAGCTGTGGCAAAATCAGTACAAGCAACAGAACAAATAGCTAAAAAAAGATGAGTCACAATACCACTTTGACACAAAGTCAAAGAATCTCAGCCTGATTGAAATACTGTGGTGCTGCTACCAAATATGTATATATTGTAGACCAAATGTCCCTGCCTTCTCTTGTTGGGAACTAAAGCCAAGAGGATCTGGTTTATGGGAGCTTATGCTAATTTTAGGACCATTGTCTGTGCACCATGGTTGTAGGGCTTTCAGCTCTGCCTTCTTCTCCACACACAAACAATGTTGTATGACCTTTTTTTTTTCCATATGAAATTACCAATGTATATCTGAAAAAATAGCAGCAAGGTAAGAATCAAAAAGTGAATAATACGAATAAAATAAAAGATTTTTTAGGGGTGAGACTTAAAACTTGTGTTGAGACCAGTCTGCAGAGAAGGATGGGCCTTTTTTTTGTCTTTGTATTCTGAGTTTCTGCCAGAGGTCTAGATATATACAGTCTGTGGGTGGGACATTAAGTGAGCTGTGCAGGAACAAACGCCTGCAAAACAATGAACCAAAGCAATATTGTGAAGGAGTGGACTACACTCCTACCACAACAGTGTGAAATGCTGATAACTTCCTACAGAAAACCACTAAACTGAGCAGTATTGTTGCTAAAATTGGTTCTACGAGCTGTTGAAACTTGGAGTTGCCTTAATCTTTATACACACAGATTTTCCATTTTGGTCCTGTTTTTGTTTAAAAGCTGCTGGGGCTGGTTGTGTGTTATGGTAAAATTGAGATTTAAGTAATTTTAGGACTCGTTAAAGACCAGATTTATTATGTCCTAAACCCTAAAATTGAAAGAGTATTGTTTCTTTATGAGTTGTACAAAGGATTTTAGACAGGCAACATCATTCTAGTTCATCATTGTCACTTTTGTTTCACAATTTAGCTCTTTATATTAAAAAAAATGTAAATGAATCATTCAGTAGCACAGAATGTTTCAATTAAATCAGAGTTCTGGATATGTCTGTTTCTATTTAAGACGGTTGGATTGGGGGTTGAATGCTGACAGAGGAATCAACGTCTGATGACTTTGACATGATGCTCAGTTCCTCCAGAGGCTCCATCAGTCACCTTGGTGGCAGAAAGCAGATAGAAACAGGAAGCAGGACCAGCTAGTGCAGACAAATGACAGACACAGTTGTTGGGTAATCTGACACTGTGTGATTGGACGGCCCTTACCTCCTGCTCGTGTCCTGCCTGCAGTTACAGCTGCATCAGCTCTGTTCTCCTTCACCACCTGATGGTGATGGTTGCCCTTATTGCTTAAAAATGCTGTGATTACAATCTCATATGAATCTATTTGTCCCTCCATTAGTGGAAACTCTCAGAAGGCGTAGCAAGAAAACAAGACTGCGTAATGAGTCCAGAGACCATTAAAGAGCTTGAGGCTCAGAATATGATAAATTATACACGGCTTGCAAGACATACTTAAATTCTGCTTGCTGCTCCTTGATTGGAGCCGGTACACTTAGGCTTGTAATGTATGGTTAATGGGAGGACTGGGAATATTACGAGAGAAAAGAAGGCATAAGAAAATAGGCGCTTCAAAACACATATGGGTAAAAATTTCATGCTCGTCGTAGCTTGGAGAGGTCAGTAACTCAGGGTTCATTTATCTTGTGAAGTGCACGCCAGTTCCACTTTCCTCACTCGTGGTGGGGGTTTTGGTCAGTGTGAAGCTCACAATGTGGTCAAAGGAATAAGAAACAAATGAAGAAAAATGAGGCTCTCATGTCAAGTGTTATCAGGTGCTTTATTGTATTGCTAGGTAAGGATTTTTGTTTGTTTTTGGCACTGTTTGAGCACTGATTCAGGATAGTACAGCATTGGCTGCACCTCCGTGTGTCTGAGTCCAATTCAATATCTCATTACCTTCGGTGTGAATAGGCTGAATGGAGACGATGGTCAGTGTGTCTTGACGATACGCCAGGGTACATGCAATAAAAGGCCGGTGCTTCTTTCTGATATTAAGTATTGATTTGGCAAGATTGATCTAAACTGTGAACATATTGAAAGCACACTGAAGGAGAACCAGTCAAGCACACACAGTCTTAAAAATTATATAAACAACAACATTAAAGAGAATACAGCAATACAGTAGTCAAATCATAATCAGTGGCAGATACATGTGAATGTGCTTGAGGCAAAAGAAAAGAAGGGATTAAAGGTTCAGAATAAAGAGAGATATGGAAGGAGAAAGCTGTAGAGGAATGAATGCTTCAGGCCCGAGAAGGTGACACTAATTGGGGTCCTGGCAGCAGAAGCCATTGATGGATTCTCATAGTCTGTATTTTCAAAGTTTTGACAATGTTGCGGCAGATGTCAGGACGTTTGTTTCAGTGTTAAATCTTCACTGTTCTCATGTTTCTCTTCATGTTAACAAGAAAAACAAAATGTAAGAAACGAATGTGATAAAGAGGCAAAGAAGATCTGGGAGGATGTTTTGGTTGAATTTTCTTCTGGCTTTTATTCAGTCTTTGGAACGCACAGATTGATTGTCTCATACTTTTTCTAGTACTAACAAAACCTTTTTATCAGTATTCTTCTTCTCGTATTTACTTGCCACAGTTTGCATCAGTGCTAACATTTTTTATTGGATAAATATAAAAACATGTCATGAAAACCTCTATAATTGAGTTCAAAAGCCACAATCTAGGTCACATTTCTTGCAATCAATAACCAGCTTTTTCTAACCTTAAGACTGCACCAATCAATAATTTATATTGAACAACATATTGAGTTACAACACTCATTGTGAAGGCTTATTTGTAGAGAGAGTAAATTATCACTTGACTTCCTGGTACTTAATTATTTGATTTTCCCCATTTTATTGCTGCAGTTTGCTTTTACGTCACTCGTCTGCTTTAATATCAGTAAACCTAGCAGTTTAGCATAAAATGTCAAAGGGTTTACCACTAAGCAAGTTCAACACACCTGGGCTTTCTTAGTGTTAGATCCCCATTTCTCTAGTTGGTGATCCTATCCATGATCCTTATAACCAAATAGAGCTTGATAAAATAGAAAACGTAATGCAATATTGACACGTGTGACCCTGCTGCACATTTAAGGTTGAATCTCACTCGGCTGTGACTGCTAGTTACTAGTTAGCAAATGGTGTTCATGAGTCGCCAGAATTTCTTGTTACATTGGTTCTTGGTTTATGTGCACAAGTTGCTGAGGTACGCAAATTACTTTGTGTCGGGCTTGCGTTGAACTTGAGTTTTGAACATGTTCAGAAAGGGGTCGAGGAGCCGAGATGGGTTAGAGGTAAGGCAGCTGACCTGGGACCAGAACGTTGTGGTTCAACTCCCAGCCATTCCCACATGTTGTGGTGTTTCTGAACAAGACACCTAATCCCTAACTGCTCCCCAGGCACTCAATACTTTTCTGCGGGATCAATAAAGTTCAATCATCTTATCTCAGTTGCTGCCCACTGCTCCACTGGGTGT
The DNA here is from genome assembly GCA_038048925.1 of Garcialebias charrua. Taxonomy (NCBI): domain Eukaryota; kingdom Metazoa; phylum Chordata; class Actinopteri; order Cyprinodontiformes; family Rivulidae; genus Garcialebias; species Garcialebias charrua. The sequence continues at coordinate 19,394 of JBBPBX010017431.1, forward strand.
ATCCCAGGTGCAATGGGTTAAATGCAAGTAACAAATTTTGTCAATGTATGGGAACATACAATGATGATAACATATAGTACTTATACAAAATCCATCCATCTGTTACCCTCTTCTTCCTTTTCGGGTCACGGGGGCCACTGGTGCACATGTCCAGCTATCACTGTGCAAGAGGTGGAGAACACCCTGGACAGGTCTCCAGTCCATCACAGGGACACTTAGAGACAAACAACCATTCAATCTTTCACTTAAGGACAATTTAGAGTTATCAATCTGCCCAAGATGCATGTTCTTGGTTTGTGGGAGTAAACCAGAGTACTTGCAGAAAACCCACATAACACGGAGAGAACATGCAAACTCCACTTAGAAAAGCACCAGGCCAGGATTTAAACCAGCGACCTTCTCGATGAGAGGCAGCAGCTCTATCAACTGAGCCACCCTGCTGCTCCGTGTGACACTTTTGTTCTCAAACTAGTCACAAAGCCAACAAGAGCATCTCAAAGCCATTTTGTCCCCAACTGAAATTTGTCATGTGCAACACAGATCTATCAAAATCTGTTCATGGGTTACTGCAAACTGTTTCAAATGTACCAAAGCTGTCTTTTGACACCTGCGTGGTAGCGTTTATTTAACAGAAAACATCTCAGGCAATTGTCCAGGTCTAAAAACCCACACTGATGGTCAAAATAATTTATGAAAAACATCAGTTTTTTTTTTTTTTTTTCAAAAGTGCACTTGGGCAGAGTAAATCCTAAATATGGGAGTGAATGGGAAACTGAAAATCTACAACAAAGACGTGAAGCTTGCCTCATAATAAAACACGTTGTTCTTCTGTGAGGTTGAATTCATGGGAAATGGAGGGCCAAGCTGGGGAAGAAGTGGGGCAGCCGACCAGGGACCAGAAAGTTGTGGTTCAACTCCCAGCCATTCTTATCAATTCCCATCCATTCCCACATGACGTGGCGTCACTCCCCGGGAGCTTAGCTGCCCACTGCTCCACCTGGATGTATCTTAGGTGTGATGGGTTAAATGCAGACGACTATTGTCATCATTGTGTGGAAACATACAAGGATGACATTCTCAGACTTCCCTCCCCTTCATTTATTTTTCACCTTCATATGTTTGAGTGTCTCTGTCATCTCGGTGTAAACCTGTGTGCAGAGTAGCTTCTGGCACCTGTCAGTTAACTCTGCACACCTGAGCACCATCAGCTCAGTAACATGCAGTTGCTCCTTCACCAGATCATCGTCAGTGCCAGTCTGGTAACAGATACAGCCCACTACTGAATCACTGGTTTGATTTTGCCTTGCTGAGACTCTGACTCAACAAGACAAAAAGAGTGTTTCTCTCTTTACAGGAAACTTTGCTTATCTGCCTGTCGGCCACCAATCAGTCAACTGACTCAGCATTTCAGCCAGTCCTCCACCTGTCTGGCTGCCTGCAAGCATTCACTTCCAATATTGAGAAAGATTGATCAAATGTATTACGCAACTTCTAAACTTTCTTACAAAACTACTTATAAGTTCTTTCTTTAATTTAAAGCTTTGTTCTGTGGAGGGACTCTTTCGTTTAAAGTTTAGATTTTCAGACAACAAATGCCACCTACACACATCTGTTTTTTTTTTTTTTTTTTAAACAGGTAGTCTGAGTCACGAGGACTCATTTTCAAAAGAAACCTGTTTGGGAGCAGGTGGTGGGGGTTAAGGGCCTTGCTGAAGCGTCCAGATTGGGGCAAATGAGGGTGGAGGCACCTTTTCCACCCACAATTTGATGTTATCAGTACGGGGAGTCAAACCAGTGACCTTTTGATGGCAGGCACACCTTCTCTAACCTCTGCACCTCCACTCCCCAATGAAGGCTACTTCAATGGCAATGAAGGCAATCAACTCCCACATGCATTCTGATCACAGGGAACCCAGATAGTACAAGACCAGAACAAGTCAAGACTCCACACATAAAAGGATTAACAGTTTATTTTACAATAAATAACAATGTTCAAGGGTGGTCCTCTAGAACCATGACCAGCAAGGAGAAGGGTCTGGTAGATATTTCTTGATCGAGGGTAATCTGAAAGAGGTATTTCATATCTTACAATCTTGGAGGCTTGGCTCATCTTGGGAGGACAGTCCAAGGAGGTTCCAAGATATGGACATGAGTGAAGCAAGCAAGTGGCTGGAGAGCAAGGAGCACGAGGAGACACTGGGATCCAGGGAGTCCAGGACACCGAGGCGCTCGAGAGACAGCTGTAGCACAAAGAGAAGACATAGTACTATTCACTCAGGAGTAGTGATGTGTCCTTCTGTGTCGAGGTTTTGAAGCGTGTGTCGAGTAATTAGCTATATGCCACGGGTAGTTGTGACGTACCTCCATTAAAATATAGGCCACATCCCGCACTTCCGGTTCCTATCCACTGCCGTTGTTGTTAGCATTAGCTCCTAGTAGCAGACCATGACAACGACCCGAAACGGGAAGCGGCTGCGCGCTACTGGCACTACAAGTGAGTTCCGTTGTGTCCGCCCACCAGTGGGTACAGCTGTTCCGAGGGGGGGTTAGGGCGACAATTTATCGCGGCTACCCGTAGGGGTAATGTCGCCATAGATTTATATGGATTTATATATGTATAGAATTATTATTGGTGTGTATGTAGATGTTTTATTAATTGTATTTAGTCATTTATGTTCGTGTCATTCCCGCTAACTGGAAGTGCGCGGTCCGGCTCATGAATGCGGAAGTGCTAGAACGGAAGTCCGTGGCATATAGTCTATTCAGGAGGATTTATATGGAGCGTGTAACGAGGCGTGTATTGATGACGCATGTAGTGAGGTTTGAAGCCTCACTAGCGGGGCCGTACCACGTGACCGATTCAGGAACTGGTTCGTTTGTATGTGCAACAATTTGAAATATAAGAGGCAGACAGAAAAATCCATCATCACCATCATCATAAATACAGATTATCATTTGCAGATCAAATTTAGACTTTATTTGAGGTCCTCACAAACATGATTTATTTTTTCTTTTATTTAACTGAAAACTTCGCAAACCAGTTATGTTATTAGAATCCATCCACCAGTTTTACATTTATAGTCCACTTGATGGCGCAGTAGAGCAAATGAAGCACCATGGCACGTCGGATCATGAGTCGAGCTATTTAATGGAAAGCCTCAGTGCTTCATGAAGCTTCATCTCACCATCACTACTCAGGAGAATGACTTAGCCAGAAGCATAAATATACCACAAGGCATCGAAAACGCTCCAGCAGAGAGTAGAGCTTGTCTGCAGCCTTATGTAGGAAGGGATCCTCGTTAGTGAGATGGCCTGCCGGTGTTGCTGATTAACGGCCATCTTGCATCTGGGAGCTGCAGAAGGTTTTCGTCTCACAACATGAAGGCAACCCCACTATGAAACAAAAATATCACCACAAAAGCTACCGGTACTCTAATTTTGTTTTAATCAATGTCCAATATCATTTTGGATTGAATTAGATCATTGTTTCTGTTCAACAATTTAAAAAAAATCCAGAAGGGTAGAGCTTGTCTAATCATTGTGCATGAAACATACACATATACCTCAGACACCCTGATATATGGTAGTGGCTTTTTAGTAGTTTGGCATTTTCTATCAGCCCTTATAGATGATAAGTACCTGGGTGTGTGTGGGGGAGCAAGGAGGATGTGTACAGGCCGTCCTTGGGGAGCAGACCCAGCTATGCGGGTCAGGGTGGCTGTGATCTGAATGAAGAACATTAATATTTAAACACAGGCTCCTGAGGGAAAGACTGTAAATGATTCATGATTTATACTGCTGGCTCTCTGCACCAAAGACTGGCACTCCGTAAAGATTCACTGATTCCTCTCTGCTCATGAGCCTGGCCCCGTCCTCTGATGCCTGCATGGAATGCATTTTATCTTCAAGAGGAATGTAGTCGTCACTTAATTTGCTTGATTAGATTTTTGTCCTTACTGATTTCCTAACATACCTGTTTCACCTGTAAACTTTCATTCATTCAACCTTTATTTAGACAGGTTAATCCCACTGAGCCTCTGGGACTCATTTACAAAAACGTTTGTAATTTTCTTGAAGGTTTCTTCTTTTTCTTTTCTTTTGTCTTCGTGGCTTTTGAAATGTGTTGCTAACGCAGCAGACATCAAACGCAGAGAGAAAGACATTTTGACAGGTCAAAGTGTACAATTTTTTCTATTCTACAGAGCAGAAGTCCACGTTTGGCAGTGGACATTAATCCACAGCAGAGTGCCGCCAAGGATTTTAAACAAGAGTGGAAACTCTAAAAGTAGATAAAATGTTCATCTTTTGAGCTGGAAACACAAAAATGGCTATAACTCAGTTTTATAGGGACTGACCTAAAATTTGGTGTGCTAGTCTCTGACGCTGATCCCCAACACATTACTGTATCTGAACACAGAAAATGGAACAGGACCTTTAAGTTTCTTCCCTCAATGTTTTAATGTCAGGTTTGTTGCAAACATAATTTACAAGATCTAAGCTTGATGTCTCAAATATTGCATGGGCTTATCCATATTTACATCTATTATCTTCACCCGCTTCTTCCTTTTCAGGTCATGGGCGTCACTGGCGCCCATATCCAGTAGTCAGTGTGTGTGAGGCGAGGGACACCTGGACAGGTCTCCCGTCAATCACAGGGACACATGGAGACAAATGAGACAAACAACCATTTACTCACACCTAGGGACAATTTAGAGTTACCAATCAGCCTAACAGGCATGTTTTTGGTCTGTGGGAGGAAACCGGAGTACTTGTAGAAAACCCACGCAGCATGGAGAGAACATGCAAACTCCACCCAGAAAGGCCCCTGCCAGAATTTGATCCAGCAACCATCTTGCTGAGAGGCAGCAGCTCTACCAACTGCTTCCTGCTTGAATATCTTTTCCCAAAATACTTTAAGGTTTATTTGCATTCTCTGTTCAATTCCATTCCAGAAAAAACCCGCATCTTGAAATTTACAAAATATGTTTAAATCTCGCAACGACAGAAAAACTGGTGTACCGCTTGTCAACAAAAACATGACGTTTTAGTTTACGTGAACGCTTAATAATAAAATAAATTAAAAGTATTTAAACTAAAACAAAAACAGGCAACCAGATGTCACTCTGCAAAAATTGGAGCTAAGTGAATATGAGAGCAACTTGAATGTCCAAAAGACATCAGAAAACAAATTAGGATGATCAAACTTACAGAATCTTGGGATATCTTCAGAGTAGCTGTGAGTCAAATTATTGCACGGCAAGAAGATATATCATAGAAGCTGAAGTGTTTTTAATATATTTTCATACATCTTAAAGCTCCACTGACATGTTCTTTTAACTTTTCAAAAAATGGCACAACATATATAAATATTAAGATAGACCTCTGACCGTTTTTGCTAAAATAATGTTCAATGAATGAAATTTCCTCTCAAAATATTTTAAATTTAGCGCCGTTTTTTTAGACCATAAATCCGGATTTTCCGGTCACGTGTCAGCATTACCGATTTGACGTCACGTCCGATACTGAACTCTGCTCAAACCGTACATTGAATGGACAAAAATATAAACGCATCCGTCGAATTTAGCCAATTAAAACTACATTTTAGCGATTTGGCTTCAGTTTGGGGAAAAAAAAGTTATTTTGAGTGATGCACAACGAACGGAAAGGTTTATATTCTCCGTTTTGCTTTTTTTTTTCAAGGGAGGTTTCACATTGAGCACCAGATGGCAGCAGAGCTATCGTGATAACTCTTACAGAAGCAACACGGAGAATATAAACCTTTCCGTTCGTTGTGCATCACTCAAAATAACTTTTTTTTCCCCAAACTGAAGCCAAATCGCTAAAATGTAGTTTTAATTGGCTAAATTCGACGGATGCGTTTATATTTTTGTCCATTCAATGTACGGTTTGAGCAGAGTTCAGTATCGGACGTGACGTCAAATCGGTAATGCTGACACGTGACCGGAAAATCCGGATTTATGGTCTAAAAAAACGGCGCTAAATTTAAAATATTTTGAGAGGAAATTTCATTCATTGAACATTATTTTAGCAAAAACGGTCAGAGGTCTATCTTAATATTTATATATGTTGTGCCATTTTTTGAAAAGTTAAAAGAACATGTCAGTGGAGCTTTAAGTGTTTTATATTAATGCATTAAAACTTGTTTTGTTCTGACACTTCCCTATTTTTATGCAGGTCTTTCTTGTAAATAAACCCTCGAGGCTCAATGGGATTAACCTGTCTAAATAAAGGTTGAAAGATTTATGACCTATTTGGGTCATAATCCAGGTTCTAATTGAGCAAAATGTCATTTCTGGAGTCCAGTTAGTGTTAGTGTAAAGGTGGGAATAATTCATAGAGGTAAAATCAGACTGAACAAGTTTGGTCTGTGAGTGTGGGTTTAATAATATGAAAGAAATATTGCTCTTGCTTTCTTATTCAATAACCTCTCTTAATCTTGAGCTTGTGTCAGCAAACTGTCAGTCTGGTCTCATGCTCACAGTAAATCACATCAGGAACTCCACAATTGTCTTGTTATAGGAGGCAAACAAAAAGCTTTAAATTGATAATCTATTTAATTAGTTCTAGCCTGGATGAAGATTTGTGCCTCTTTCTTCTCACTTCATACTCCATGACTGACTTCACAGCTGAGAAGATACTAACTGTTGATAATTATGTGGTGAAATCATGTCATATTACTAGCCTTTTCTTTTAATAGTGAAAAAAGTGCGTATATCGCAGTTGGTGGAGGTAGGACCCAAGTGCAGGCAAACAAGAGGAGCATGAAGTAAGCTAAAACTTATTTATTTTAACAAAAATGAAAACAAAAGGCTGACGTGGCAGCAACAACTTACAATAAAGTTAGATTTATAGTCGACGTGTCGCGCAGCGCGCGAGGGTGCGCGTGCCAAAAGTGACGCAATTTCACAGTCCCCGCCCCTGCGCGTTGGCCCCGCGCGTGGGATTAGCGCGTGTCGTGCACCTCTGAATTTTTGAAACTCCGCAAGCCTAGTGCGCGCGCCGTGGGCGCTACGATTTGATTGACAGGTCCCCACCGACAGCCTTCACCCTCTTCACGCCGGAGCCTGCAGCTGTTTGCGCCGCTGTGGTCGTGGAGACGGCGTCGCGACGCATGGAGGAATGTTTTGTGACACAAATGTATTAAATTCTCCTTCATTCCTGATCTGGAGTCGGACTTTTCTTTTGTTTTTTCGCCAAAAGTCACGTGATCGCTTTCTCCTCCGCTGACTCCATGCATTAAAACCGCAAATAAAGACAACAGTTCAGCACGCGAGCGGAAAGCTATTTGTTTTTGTTGTGTGATTTCAAACAGTTCTTCTTCTACGGTAGATTTCTTCTTCTACACCTTTCTTGCAACATATGCACAGGTTTTAGAGGGTACTGCCTCCTGCTGGTCCGTAAAAGAACAGCACTTTGTCATGCGCCGCCGTGCGTTAACCATAAACACAGCGGCGAAACTGTGAACGCATTTCGCCGCACGGCTGAGTGCACGCGCGGCGCGCACACTCCAGCCTGTGGACCAAAGCGCGAGTATAACTAGGCCTTAAGGCTCAGGAGTGAAACACAGGGAGCATGAGGTAACACGAGGAGGACCGAGACATCTGCAAGGATTACAGTATAATGAGCCGACATGGACGGCGATCAGGAGTGGTTTAAGTAGAAGTGAGGGAGAGTGGGACATGAAAGCACCTGGGATGATTACTACGGTAATTTGCAAGCGGGTGTGAATGATAAGTGGCTGGAGAGGCTGACTGAGAGGAGAGTGGAGTGGCACGGAAACACAGGGAGACTAACCTGATGTTTGATTTAATAACCCCAAATTAGCAGATTGCAACGACACAGACCCAAAGGTAAAAAGGTACCGGTAAGTGTGTTTATTTACAATATGCCTGAAGAAATTGTAACTGTAAGGGAAAGAGGGAGAAGGTGATTATGGGCAGTTAAGATATTTGATGGTTGGAAATTAATGTTTATTGTCTTACTTGTGGTTGTTTGCAGGTAGAGCTAGAGAGGGGGGATAAACGAGGTGCTAGGATTCGGGGGGGAGATGAAGATGTGCTTCAGTATGATGTTGGAGAGAGTGACAGTTTGGAGGTGCACAGTGTTTGGTCCAGGATGATGCTTGGCATTTGCATGAACAGGAATAGAACAGGGTGAGGTCACGAGGAACAATGAGGATTCAGGAGACATGGAGGAGCAGGATAAAGGTGTCATAATGTTCCAACGTCGGATGAATGATTGTCAGGGGTTTAAGCACCCAACAGAGAAGACGTCAGGATTAGTTGCAGGTATGGAGAGGTGGATGATTGGATGACAATCAGTTGTGGGAAAGCGATTATGGCTGAAAACCTAGGAGAGACTGATTCAAAAGACAAGGATCAGGAAACAAAATACAAATCACAAGAACAGAGATAAAAGAAAACTCAAGGAAAATAACAAAAAAAGGTACATACAGTATATGTCAACAACGCACTTCTTTAGTCTCTTTTTTTGTCAGTGTAGTGGTGTCTCTCCACCAGGAGAGAGATGGGTGGAAAAAGACAGAAGGAACTGTGTCCAGGAAGAAGACAATACAAAAAGAGATGTATGGACAGACAGGTCTGAAGTGGCAGCAGTCAGCTCTGATGGAGACTGATGGGACAACGAGGAGATAAGAGACAATAAGATGCAGGAGTGGGTTGCATTGGCACTGCTTAAAAGGTAGTAAGACGAACGGAGAAAAGGGCAAGAGGAAAGTGAATCAGGGCTCGACAGAAATGATCTGTGAACCTCAGTAACAGAATGAAGGCAGGAAAAACAAAAGCAATGAAAGAGAAATAAGCAAAAAGAGAGATTTCTGAAAAAAGAAACAATAGAAAGGACGAAGAGGTGGCGGATGTAAATTTATAATGAAGAAGAGCGACTGCTGCATTTGTGGAGAGAGGAGAGAGAAACAGGAGATGGGGTAGATTCCCCTGTGTTTCCACAAGCACTTTGCTGAGCCACCACAGCCACTTAAGTCTATACGAGTGTAGAGCCACTCAGTACTCCACTGTTGGTTTCTTTGTGTCCACAACAATTACCATCCAAGTTTCCCTTACTGCTGCAGTAATAGACTATGCTATGCCTACAACAAAGCTTCAGATAAATAAATTTTAAAAATGTAATAATTCTAAAAAGAAAGAAAAACTTAGTTTTTGGTGTAGAAAATATGACAAGCTAAAAAAAAGTTTTCTATTCAGATTTTGAAGAGGAACGTCTTAGTTCATGTACTGTGGAAGACATTTAGTGCAGATACTACGCTTTAGAGGGATTTGAGAGAAAACTAGAAATCCTGTCGCAGTTAGAACCACTCTTGATAAAAAAAAATACCTAAACTTTGATAAACAATGTTGCCTCACAGCAAGAAGGTCCTGGGTTCAATCGCCAGTTGGACCTGGGGTCTTTCTGCATGGAGTTTGCATGTTCTTCTCGTGCTTGTGTGAGTTTTCTCCAGGTACTCCGGTTTCCTCCCACATACTAAAAACATGCATGTTGGACTGCCTTCAGGCCCAGGCCTCCCTTGCAAAAGAGATCTGTGATCTCAATGAGAGTTGCCTGGTTAAATAAAGATTAATAAATAGGAAAGTGTAAATATTTTTTATATTGGAAAAAATAAAAAGTATTAGCAAAAATTCTGAATGGTTTAGACCAGGGGTGTCCAAACATTTTCATATGTGGGACAAAACTATCCAGATGAAAGGACTCGTGGGACACAAAAATGTGAATTTAACTCTCAACGTGAACAATAATTTGGAGAACGGACAAAAGTTTACTAATTTTGGTGGAGAAAGACTTCTAAATCTTTGTAGATCCAAAACATTAAAATCCTCACAAAAACTAAGCTTATAGTTTTTATTAAAAATTAGATTTATTTGAGTTGTTTGGTCTATGTTTGCTGTTTTCTCGGAAAGTTTATTTTAGTCTGTTTTCAGCAACAAAAGTGTACCGTAATATAAGTAAGTGTTCTTTAAAAATGAGGTCTATCAGCCTTTTGGACCATAGACTGGAAAGGCTGGTCAAAGTTCTGAAAAATCATCCAGCTGTCAGTCGCTACAACAGATTCATAGAAAGATTGATAAAGTTGATCAACTCGTCTGTAGATGATACCACATTATACTCATTAAAAAAAATGCCCATTTTCTCTTTTTATTTTATCAACTGCAATATTTATCAGGATTCACTCAGAAAGCAGGTCAGAACCCAACAGTGCAGACAAGAACTCTCAGGGAGCCAGGAGTGCAAAAATATACATTTAATTATCAAAAATCAAAATGCTAAGCAGGGCAGCAAACTTACTCAGAAGGCAGGGAACACAGGAAACATCAGGCAAGACCCAACGATGACCAGACAATGAACAACACACAGGAGCTGACTTATATACACATACAGAGTAATCAGGATAAATCATAAACACAGACAGGGAAACCAGAAGGAGTAGGGACTGAACAACAGAGGGAGCCAAACACCTGGACACATATAACAGGGAAACCAGAAGGTGTAGGGATGGGGACTGAACAACAGAGGAAGCCATCCTTACAGTACCCCCCCTCAAAGACGCCCCCCGGCGTCCCCAAAGAAACCCCCCCCAAAAACCAGGGCGGGCGGAGGGAGGAACCGCAGGGACGGCGGGCACGAGAAAACACAAGGACAGGGAACAAAACACAAAAAACAGGAAACCAAAAACCGACAGGAACAGGGCCTGGGATAAACGTTGAACACAGACCAAATACAGGACTGAAAGCTAAACACAAGGACTAGACCCAAAAAACTGCGAAAGCCAAAAGCAAAAACTAGACCTAAGAAACACTATGGGAACTAAACACAGACCAGAACTAGGAAACCAAACGTACAAACATAGTGTGCAAGGCGTCTTAATCAGGCGACGACACGTCAGGCGGATGACCAGGAGGTCGTCCATCATGTAGAGCTACATCATGGGGACGACTGTGAGACCACCCATCATGCAGAGCTACATCAGGGGGGCGACAGTGAGGCCGTCCCTTGGGCAAGAGCATGTTGAGCATGTAGTCATCAGGCAAGAGGTCGGGCGGGCAATCGTCCAGCGGTGAAACGTCTGGCATGTAGTCGTCAGGCGAGACGTTACCATGCGCACGGCCAACAGGTGTCGATGAGTTGAGCGAAGAGAAGTCGTCGAGAGCGGAGACTGCCGGCGTAGGGACTGCAGGAGGCGGCGAGACGTCTCCTCCTTCGAGCGGCGGTGAGATGTCTCCTCCTTCGAGCGGCGGCGAGACGTCTCCTCCTTCGAGCGGCGGCGAGACGTCTTCTTCTTCGAGCGGCGGTGAGACGTCTTCTTCGAGCGGCGGCGAGACGTCTTCTTCGAGCGGCGGCGAGACGTCTTCTTCGAGCGGCGGCAAGACGTCTTCTTCGAGCAATGGGACGTCGTCAATGTCATTGAGCTGTAGGACGTCGTCGAGCGACGGGACGTCGTCTGACGTAACGCGGTAAGCAATGAGACGTCAATGACGTGGAGACCACCTATCGACGTGGAGACCCTCCAAGGCCCACCCAGAACAGGAAACATGAGGGGCTTCCTCCAAGGACCCCTTGAGACAGGAAACGTGAGGGGCTCCCTCATGGGACCCCTCGAGACAGGAAACGTGAGGGGCTCCCTCCTGGGACCCCTCGAGACAGGAAATGTGAGGGGCTCCCTCCTGGGACCCCTCAAGACAGGAAACGTGAGGGGCTCCCTCCCAGGACCCCTCAAGACAAGAAACGTGAGAGGCTCCCTCGAGACAGGAAACGTAGGGGGATCCCTCCTAGGACCCCTCGAGAGATGAAGGAGCTGCAGGTTCAGGACTGGCTGCAGGCTCAGGACCCCTCCGACGTCGATGGCGGCAGCGTGTTCCAGGACCAGACGGCGAGGGAGAAGCGGAACAGGCAGGTGAAGAAAACAAAGTGAAACTTAATCTGTGGAGTCTGAATGGGTGTGATCTTTGTACTGTGATGAAACAGAGACTGCAGGAGATTGAGAAACTACGGGGACTGCGGCAGGCGTGGGAGCGGACGTAGGGACTGCAGCTGCAAGGATCACAGGTATTGTGGAAGGTGAGTCAAGTTTTATTTCAGAAAGATGTGCAGATGGAGGAGGACTGACAGCGCCGGACTGGACGAGTGGCTTCAACCAAGTATTTTCTGCTAGCGCCACATCCACAAAATCCTCCATTCCAGGTGCATCAAACAGTCCAGGTAAACGTACATATTTGTCTAACACAGTCTTTGTGGCCACCCACCGTTCCCACAGGTTACAGGAGGTGCCTGAGTCCACAAACCTCCGGGTGTTTTCACAAAGCAGGTCATAATCCACCTCAGAAAGCCTGGACAGGAAGTTCATGTCTGCTGGGTTCTTGTATGGTCTGGTCATAACTGTCAGGATTCACTCAGAAAGCAGGTCAGAACCCAATAGTGCAGACAAGAACTCTCAAGGAGCCAGGAGTGCAAAAATATACATTTAATGATCAAAAATCAAAATGCTGAGCAGGGTAGCAAACTTACTCAGAAGGCAGGGAACACAGGAAACATCAGGCAAGACCCAACGATGACCAGACAATGAACATCACACAGGAGCTGACTTATATACACATACAGAGTAATCAGGAAAAATTATAAACACCTTAGCCTGGTTAAAACCAGACCCTGTCCTTCACTTCGCTTCAGACTAGGGTCTGGGACCTCTCCATTTTAAAACGATTCTTGCTGGAGGCGTTGGCCTCTGCTGAGGAACAAAACCATTGGATATTTTGAACAGGGAAAGCATTCTGCTCCCTCCCCTCAGAGCCACCCCCCGTGCTCTGGTGAACTTGACAACTGCTCCGCCTCCTGCAGCTTTTCTCTTGCTGCCGGCTGCCGCGCTGGAAATTCTGTGTTTATATGTTAATAAAACGTTTTAATAAAATACAATAAAACCATGGATCGCTGGTCCAGCTCACCAGAAGACCAGAAAATCTGATGGGACTCGGGCAGCAACGTAAAACCCGAGTTTAATTCTCGTGACAACCTCAGCCATTTCCTTGTTCATTTCAGCGGAGGGAGAGAAGGAGGAGGGAGCGAGCGATCACTTGACTTTTGGCCCAAAAAACAAAAGAAAACTCCAGATAAGGGATTAAGAAGGGGAAATTAATAAATTTGTGTCACATATAAAACAGTTCTGCATCGCTTTGCATCGCTTTGAATGAGAACATGCCGGTGCTCGCTGACTGCGCGCTGGCAGAGCCCTTTTATAGGGCTCTGCGCGCTGGGACAGGTGGGGGCGTGGGTTAGGGTCCAAAACTCCGTCCCTTCTGTTCTCTGATTGGTCCGAACAAAAATCTACCGGAGAAATGGTTGTTAATGAGAGAAGTCCCAGACTGTGCAGTGAAGGGAAATGAGAATTGAGCGGAGCTGTGCAGGAAGGCGAGGGCCAGGCTATAAACACCTGGACACAGACAGGGAAACCAGAAGAAGTAGGGACTGAACAACAGAGGGAGCCAAACACCTGGACACATATAACAGGGAAACCAGAAGGTGTAGGGATATGGACTGAACAACAGAGGGAGCCATCCTTACAATATTTAGCCAAGTTTTATGAATCATTATCCAAAAGTCTCTTTTCTGGTAGAAATCAGTAAAGTTCCCTTTCAGTCTGGTCTCTCGGTGCAACATACTTGCTATGGGAATTGCGCCCCCGCGCAATTACCTGAAGGAATATACTCACGCCTTTACAGCTAGGGCGTCACCGTCGCGCCAGAGGCCCCGCCCTCTGGGTGCTTAAGCAGCTGACGCCCATCCATCTTTCTCTTTTTTGCTCTTCACCTTGCTAAACCTGAACTACCTCTTCGCGGGACTTCTTTGTTGCTTCATCGCTCAACTTGAGGTGAGCCTGCTCCCTGCACAGAGCGCACGGAGAATTATCCCTACGTATTGCTGGACTAGCGAAAGCTAGTCCGGCACATTTCTCTTAACCCCAAAGTATTTTCTTCTCCTCTCTCTACAGATTGCTTCGCTCGACGGCGCTAACTACGCCACAACAAAAAAGCTATTTCACTAACTCCTAGCAAACTAGCCAGTGAAAGCGACGCGACAGAGGAGACAATTTAAGGAAAAAGAAAAAAGTTTCTGGAAGGACTCGCTCGCCTTATCTCGGACATGCCTCCGGAGAAAGGAAAGCGAAAGGCGAGACTTCCAAGGAAAACCAGCGAGACGGCAAGCCCAACTTTGTGCGCCTGTCCCAATGGATGCGGTTTCTCCTCGCGGCGACGGACACCCACGAGGCCTATCCAGTCTTCTTGGGAATGTTTCACACAGAAACAGTACTGGAAATGCCGGACTTTTGCCCACATTGCAGCCTCATGCTAGATGCGGTGCTGCGGCATCGGGTTGACCTTGTCGCCAAAGCCATGGGCAATTCAGCGACACCAGCGGACGCGGACACCACGGAGCCCCTCACTCCCACGCCGGAGCTCGAGAACATGGCTCTACATGACAGCACACGAGTCGAATGGGGCAACAGCCCTAATGTGCTGGCTTCTATGGTGGACCTAACAGTCGAGTTCGACACACAGGCATGATGAACGAGGACGAGATCTCAATTTCAGCCTCGGGCGAATTTTCAGCGAAGGAAGCAGACGTGGAACTGGAGGATCAGGGAGAAGATCTCTCCCAGACCCCGGTACCTGTGCTCCCAGAAACCGACTTTTCCATCCCTGCTCTGTTCGACTTGTGCCACAGAGCAACGGACGTGTTGCACATCCCATGGCCCGAGCCTCCACCTCGCCAATAGGTCACGAGGCTGGTAGGAAACTATTTTTACTCGAAGCAGCAGGCCGCCACGAGGCAAAGGATGCCCATGTTCCCGGACTTCCTCACAGAACTAACTCGCACATGGCCCCAACCAAGGGCCCCATGCTCCTTCCCCTCTCTCAGTTCCTTGACGTGGATGGGATGGATGAGGTGTGAATAGCTAACGTGCCTCAGATTGAGGAGACACTAGCGTCTCACCTGGCTCCTAAGTCATCTGGAACAAACCAACTCTCCCCAGCAAGGCTTGTCGAGCTTCAGCGTCTCTACTCGAGAAGTGCTAGAGGGCTCAGGGACTCGTGACGTGCACTATTAACGCGTCCGCGTTGATGCAGGCTTACCTGGCTGAAAAACTACAACAGCTCTAGGTAGCAACAGATAAGCAGGTGGCCGCCGACTTGCTGGACGAAGCCTGCAGAGCAACAGACTTTGTGCTCCGTATGATGGGGACAGCTGCTGTTGCACAAGGCAGGGGCATGGCGGAAGTGGTCATCGCGATTCGCCACCTGTAGATGACTTTAACGGATCTCCCTGAGGGACAAAAGGTGCCTTTTCTCCACCACTCGATAGAGCCGACGGGATTATTTGGTAAAGCTTTGGAGCGAATTCAGACCAAGCTGGACCAAAGACGCAGACAGGCGGAAGCTCTCCGGGTGGGCATTCCCCGGAGAAGCTTCGCCCCCCCAAGGGAGTCTGCTGGAAGCAGACCTGCGCAGTCTCGACACCACTCGGCAACACGTGCCCCACCGCAGAAGCGGCCAGCATACGAGGAAGAGCCCTGGCAGAGACCCCCGCCCGGGCCAACCTTGCACTGAGCATGCATGGAGCAAAAACAGAGTTGTTCCCCGCCAAGCGGCCAAACACAGGGCCTCCTCGGCGAACCGGGACACCAGACAAAAACGTGCCTGATGAACCAGGTCATCGTCCCACATTACACGATCACCCGCCCACGTGGTACTGGGAATGATCTCTTCATGTCCAGACTTTACTTGTAACATGGTACAAAAAGCTGGTATATCTACCGCATGCACAAATCATGCTCTCTCTGCTGTGAGTGACATAGAATCATGTACGTCATTGCACATAAGCACGAATAAAGCTCATGAAAATGCTCCTCTCTGTTTTATTGACTCTCAAAAAAAAAAACAACAACACACAAATAACTTCAGCAGAACAGGTCCCTCTGGCCTGCCAGCCGTCATAAAGGGAGGGGGCCATTTTTCCCCCCTCCTTCACGGCCCACGGGTATTAGCCTAATCAATAAACCCTAGCAGTGTACCTCTGATTCGTCTGCAGTAAGCAGACACAGAGGCGTCTGCAAGTACCCACCACACCCCTCAAGGAGACAGGTGAGTAGGGTCACGTGCTCAAGCCCTCGCTCTATTGTGAACAATGGGGCAGCCAATACACCAACAAGATGAACACGTCACGTGTCCGCACCTCAGGGAGGCATGCCAACAGAATCTAACGATGGGGGGGGCTACATCAGATGTCCTCAGGCAGCCACAAGCTTCATACCTTCACAGCAACAATTGTGTTCAGGCTGTTGTGGATGGAAACAAATCAGAGTTGAATCAGATCTCTCTTCCTGTTTTTCGAAGGGGACTGGGCTCTTTATCACCAAATAATCTGAAGTCTTCCAAACCAAAAGGAACATCTCCACATTCTCACGTTGCCGCTGCCCCTTTTTATTAATGAGGGACACGCAATGTCCAAGCAGTAATCAGACAGCACGTGACCTCCCTCTCTGTGCTGATCCAGCTCTGCTTTCAAACAAAATTCTCCCAACGGGTGAAACACAGACCCCGGTCGGTTTACCTGGTGTCGACGCTCCATTAAAGCCAAGGACCAGTAAACTGGACCACTCCAGAAAACGGATTGGAGTCAGAAGATCTGCTCGTTTACAAAACTCGCAGTCTCCCAGTCCCATGACCCCAAACTTGAAGGGAGAAAATAGACTTTCTGCTCCAATCCTGTCTAATAAGGATGACAGGTTACATCTGCCCTCAATTACCCCTAAGCAGAGCATCCTGGGGGCACATCGGCAAGGAGGCCTTCTTCCCAACTTGGTTGACCCCCAGGGGTTCACAGCCTCTATGTCACCAGAAGGGGAGTCCAGCCACTTAGGCCAGGAATTGTCAAAAGTCTCAGCTTGTTGGCAGAAAAGAACAAGTTGATAACGTCAGGCCTGCCGGAAAATGTGGAAAAAACCATACAAAATGCCCGTGCTGTGTCAACACAGTCTTTATATGCACAGAAGTGGCGTATTTTTGAAGCCTGGTGCCCAGAAAGAAATATTATTTCTTATGCATGCGACTTGGCTCAGCTCCTGACTTTCCTTCAGGACTTACTGGAAAAAGGTCGTTCTTATTCAACGATTAAAGTTTTCCTATCAGCTATTTCAGCCTGTCATGAAAGCTGGGGACACAGGACACCTGGAGCATATCCAATCATAATAAGATTTATGAAAGGTGTGCTTCGGACTAAACCACCCAGCAGGATCCTGACCCCTGGTTGGGATCTTGGCCTGGTCCTGGAGGCTCTCTGTGACCCCTCCATTCGAGCCACTGAGCGAGGTTAAGATAGATTTATTATCTTATAAAACCGCTCTACTCCTGGCACTTTGCTCGACGAAACGCGTGGGTGACCTCCATGCATTGTCTTTACATCCAGTGTGTACCAGATTCGCCCCTGACGGGTCAAAGGTCACACTAAGGCCTAATCCCGCATACACTCCCAAGGTCTTGACCTTGAACCACAGGAGTCTAGACTTTGATCTCTCCTCCTTCCCATCTTCTCCTGTCCTTACTCAGGAACAGGAAAGGTTGAAGGCTCTCTGCCCCGTGAGAGCTTTACGCACTTACATGAAGAGAACAGCCGAATAGAGAAAAACAAACTAACTGTTCGTCTGCTTTGCAGTACCTGCTACTGGGAAGGCCCTATCAAAACAACGCCTCTCACATTGGGTGACTGAGGCCATTAAAAGGGCGTACAGTAGCAAAGGTCAACAGGTGCCCTCTGGAGTGCACGCTCACTCCACTCGGGGCTTGGCCACCTCCTGGTCATTGTTCAAGAGTGTACCAGTTGCAGACATCTGTGCTGCTGCGAACTGGAGCTCATTAAACACTTTTGCAAAGCATTACAGTTTGGATGTTACTGCGTGTAACGTCACTCAGGCTGTCCTTTCTAACACACAGTAGAAAGTAGCCTTGAGATGCCTGCTGATCGAGGGCAGACGTTCACTCTAGCATGCATTTTACTGAGCATTTCAAGGGCGTGAATTGATTACGTTCCCATAGCAAGTACAGGTAGTCCCCGAATTACGAGCGCTCTGATCTACGAGGTTCCAGACTTACGAGCTGGCGAATTTTTGGAAAAAACGCAAAAAATACTGAGTTTTCATGTGTTTTTTCACCACAGTTAGTTAGCTAAACATATGGACACACGTTTCCGATCATTTTTATGCACTCATAAGCAGTTTTTTGATGAAAAACGAGTGTTTGTAGTCGCGCTAGCGAAACCGTTCCAATTTACGAGCGAAATTCCGGACTTACGAGAGACATGGCAACCGTTCCAAATTACGAGATTTCCGGTTTACGAGCGCCTCGTTGTAACGGATCTCGCTCGTAAATCGGGGACTACCTGTATGTTGCACCGAGAGACCAGACTGAAAGGGAACTGAAAGTTATGCACCATAACTCATGTTCCCTGAAGGAAGGGAACAAGGTGCAACATATCTGGCCCTTTTCAATGCTGAAAGCTCGGTGAAGTGCAATTTTGGAGAAATATGGATAGGCGTCAGCTGCTTAAGTACCCAGAGAGCCGGGCCTCTGGCGCGGCGGTGACGCCCTAGCCGTAAAGGCGTGAGTATATTCCTTGAGGTAATCGCGCAGGGGCGCAATTCCCATAGCAAGTATGTTGCACCTTGTTCCCTTCCTTCAGGGAACATGAGTTATGGTGCATAACTTTCAGGTTTCTATTTTGTTTAATTTTGCTCATATTGAGATTTTTTTCCTCTGTCTTGCTGTTACTGTATACAGGTAGTCCCCGATTTACGAGCGCTCTGATCTGCGAGGTTCCAGACTTACGAGCTGCACATTTTTGGAAAAAACGAAAAAAATACTGAGTTTTCATGTGTTTTTTCACTACAGTTAGTTAGTTAAGCATATGAACACACGTTTCCGATCATTTTTATGCACTCATAAGCAGTTTTTGGATGAAAATAGAGTGTTTTTAGTCGCGCTAGCGAAAACCGTTCCAATTTACGAGCGAAATTCCGGATTTACGAGAGAAATGGCGGCCGTTCCAAATTACGAGATTTCCGGTTTACGAGCGCCTCGTTGTGACGGATCTCGCTCGTAAATCGGGGACTACCTGTACATAAACATTATTTAAAAAAAGATTACGATCGAATTAGCAGAAAGTCTGAATCAACCTCTTAAGCCTGCTGGCCAAAATGATACCATTCTTGAACTGCAGTTTTGGGCTACACAAAACCACTACAAGGGTCGCAAATGGCCCTCAGGCTGCACTTTGAACACCCGTAGTTTAGAGAAATGGATGAAATAGTGTGATGTAATCAGACTCTGACATGAATATTCTGTAGTAAAATCAATCAAATGAAAAAGTCTGACTGTGTAAAATCTGGTTTAGTTACTAGATAAATACCGCTACAATCATGTAATGCCCACCTTTCTGTGATCTCGTTAAACTTTGAATGACGTTTCTTATGCAAAGTTTATGAGTTAAAAATCCAAAGAGCGCTGAATTTCTGCTGGAGTTAAACAAAAAAATCGATGATGACATTTTGTGTTTGTGAATTTCATTCAGATTATTTATTTATATAGCACCAAATCACAACACAAGTTGTCTCAGGGCAACATCTGCAATGTATTTCCAAAAGCCATACAAGAGACACTATTTCCAATCAAGAAACACAGTGAGATATGTCCTGAAGCATGTTCAGTTATCCATGTACAAAAATCTAACTACTTTGTAAGTTGAGTCAGGTCCTCTGGACGGATTTAAAAGAATACAAATTAAAAATCAAAATAATAATAAAATGTTGAAATGTTTTGTCTTTTGTCTAAAAGACTTCTTCAGTCTGAGGAGCTGCAGCTAACTCAGTCTTATAAACGGCACCTTCTCATAGTGGATCAACCAGTTTGCTGTTGACATCCAGAACTAACTCTTCACATGATAAAGGAAGACCATCAGCCTAACAATTGGGGGGACATTTGGACAGAGACCTCCTCTTTCTTCTTCTTTTAGCAATTCCCTCTTCAGGGGTTGCCACAGTGAGTCATCCTCCTCCATCTTACTCTGTCCTCACTCCATCTACCTTCATGTCCTCTCTAACTTCATCCATATATCTCCTCTTTGTCTTTTTCCTGGCAGCTGCATTTCTAACATCTTTCTACCAATATACACAGTGTCCCTCCTCTGTACATGTCCAAACTACTGTCCCTCCTCTGGACATGTCCAAACCATCTCAGTCTGGTATCTTTAACTTTATCTCCCAGTTGTTCAACATGTGCTGTACCTCTGATTATCTCATTCATAATCTTATCCATCCTTGTCACTCCTAAGGAGAACCTCAGCATCTTCCTTTCTGCCACTTCCAGTTCTTTCTCCTGTCTTTTTGTCCATGTCTCTATCTCCAGACCATACAACATAGCTTGTCTCACCACTGTCTTGTAAACTTTTACTTTGACCTTTGATGACACCTTTTGTCACAAATCACTCCTGAAACTTTTCACCATCCACTCCATCCTGCCTGGACTCTCTTCTTCACCTCTTTGCTACACGCCACATTTTCCTGCACACTGGACCCCAAGTACTTGAAGTCCTGCACCTTTGTGATCTCTGCTCCTTGTAGCCTCACAGTTTCACCAGCCTCCCTCTCATTCACACACATGTATACTCTGTCTTACTGCAGCTGACTTTCATCCCTCTTCTTTCAAGTGTATACATCTGGTGGATAAAATAAATATCCTTTCATTATCTCTTTACTTACATAAGCTACTCTGAAGACACAAGAAGATTTTTCAACCCAGTTTACTTGCAAAGGGGGCAGAGTTTCACACAGGCTTACACAAATGTTACATTGAAGCTCCGGTCATGAGGTCTGCCCACGGTAAGCTGTCATTTCTAACCTGAACCAGAAACCCGGCCTAGACCGACCCAGATTAGGTCCGGGCCATTATAATATGATTAATGGGCGGGCCGGGCCAGTCTCAGGCAGTGGTTAATTTTAGCCGAATCATACTGGAACAAGATCCGGGAACGCTCTCATTTTGACCGCTTGGGTCCGGCAACTCAAATCTCCGTCCCTAAAAGTCCAACGTCATTGCGCATTTTTAGTTTGATTATTTATTAAAAATACAACAAGAGGAGACATTGCCCAGTCTGTGGAGTGGCTGTTCCGGCCGCACCACACTCCTGCCCAGCTGAGATGCGGACTGCATGTCCCGCAGGGAGCGTCTTCATTCACCTTCAGCTGTGCGCCATGAGACAGTTGTTTTACGCACAGCGTCTCCAGACAGCTCTGCAGGACGCGCGCACAACTGCTGTGTCAGAACTCCTGCATACATTACCATGGTGCATAACGTTTCACACATAATAAATAAGCTTACAGTAAAAAAAAAGGAAAAATTTGAGTGAAATGGTTGATGTGTCACATCACTTATCAAAGCAACTGCATTAATGTGTCAAAATAAGAGCGATCAAAATGTGGAAAACAAAAGTCCAATTTATTATTTGAAATAAATGGATGGATGGATTGTCCTTAGCTGAGGGCAGCACGGTGGCGCAACTGGAAGAGCTGCCGCCTCTCAACAAGTAGGTCCCTGGTTCAACAGTGCATGCCCAAAGAATGAGGTCAGCTGACTACCTGTACTGAGTACAGTATACTGAAAGACCAGGATATTCCATCAATGGATTTTTTCTTTTCTGATGGCACGGACATATTCCAAGATGACAATGCCAGGATTCATCGGGCTCGAATTGTGAAAGAGTGGTTCTGGGAGCATGAGACATCATTTTCACTCATGGATTGGTCACCACAGAGTCCAAACCTTAGCCTCACTGAAATGTTTGTGATGTGTTGGAGAAAGCTTTGCTCAGTCATTAGAATCTGCCATCATCAATGCAAGATCTTGGTGAAAAATTAATGCAACACTGAATGGAAATAGATCTTGTGACATCGCAGAAGCTTATTGAAACGATGCCAAAGTGAATGCATGCCGTAGTCAAAGCTAAAGGTGGTCCAACAAATTAGTATGTGACCTTTTTTTTGGTGACAACTTTTTTTGGGGTCAGGTAGTGTATGCATGTATGTATGTATTTTCCACACTATGCACAATCTTACATCACTTTGGTGCCAAAGTATTTTAGCCTTTTTTCTCCCTGCTATGCATTGTTAGATCAGTAAATAAACTGTAGATTTACTGTTGTAGTTTCAGATGGTATGCTTTAAACCCTAAATGAATCTGCCTATGTAAATTCCCTCTTGTCGCCTCATCTTTTTCATAGCTGTGAATTAATATTGAGAAAACTGCCGAACAACTTGGAATATGTTAATTTCAGGAAATCCATCTGGACAGGCGTTAAAGAGCCTCAGGCACCAGAATGATGCAGAACTCACAATGGTGCTATTTTCTGTCTAATGATGTGAATAACACTGTGAGGGATGGTATATTATAACGAGAGGCAGATCGATATACTGTCAGCTGGAAAAACATGCACAGCTGCAGTGAGTTCACTGGGTGTGTCTAATGCTCACATCTCCATTAAAAACACTGCTGATGAGCAGGGTGAGGAGTTTTAATGCATGCATGATGTTCATTGTTATAAAATCATTCCAAAAAGTGCACACACACACACACACACACATTATACAAAACCCTGTTGTGTTGAAGGTTAACACCTACATTATATTCACAGCTCAAGTTGAAGAAAGAGAAAGTTTTACGCCTCCCTCATTGCTGCAGGCTTTTTGAGGCTGAAACTCGACACCCTCTTCTGTGATTAATGAGTCTCCATGAATAGAGCACACGACGTTAAAACGTTTGATTGATGCTTTGACGATTGCCAGGCGCCTCTGCATGCATCACTCCAGCTTTTCGTTCGCAGACAGGTTGATCTCGTGGAAGAGAGAAGACGGTGAAGAAAAACTGCTTGACAAAAATATTGTGCCTCTCTGACAAAAAACAAAAAAACTGACAACCGTGACGTTTTTTTTTTTTAAATCTCTGTGGGTCATCTGGACAGTTCTTTTTTATGTTGAGAGACGTTTCGCCCTCCATCCGAAGGGCTTCATCAATCTGAGGATTCACACACAAACTGTTTTCCCCACCAAGCAGCACCCTCCTACAGTCTAAACATTAAACTAATCTAAACTTTATCTCAACTACATGAACTTGTAAATGAGTCCTTGAGGCTCAATGGGATTAACCTGCCTAAATAAAGGTTGAATGAATTAATGAACTAATAATGAACCCCTACATTTTCCATTGCACAATTTCTTTAGTTGGTCACTGTTTCCCTGACCAAACATCCATTTTACCAGAAAAATGTACGTGAGAACTTAGCATAGTATATGCCAGCTGGTGCTGAGACGTTGAAGGTATCAGTCCAGCTGATCAGCACGTCGAGGCAGTTGATATTTTACTCACCTCCTGACAGACTGATACATTCAGCAGTGTCAGGACACCAGCATATATACAGCTGAAATATGTTTACATATAATGTAAAAAAAAAAAAAAATACAAAACCATTTTCCTTCACTGTCTAAAGGGCGAGGCATAGCTCCTCGTCGGTCCGAGCGCCACGCCGTGTGAGCGCCGCGGCACAATCCTTTGATCGCGGGCGTGAACGCGCCAAGCTCAAATTTTACGACCGCTCACGCGCGCGCGTTGTCTCACAATAAACTGCCCGGTGGCGGACTGTTTTGTATGAGACACAAATGTATTAAATATCCCTTCTTCATCGCTGAACTGGACTTTTCTTTTGTTTTTTTGCCAAAAGTCAAGTGATCGCTTGAAGCGGTCACCATTCACTTCCTCCTCCGATGAGGAGGAATGAATGAACTTGTCACAAGTGAACTAAACTCATGTCCAACGTGGATACGCCAGCTTCTAAATATTTCCTGGTGGGCTGCAGGAGCAGCGTTCCCTGTTTTTATTTTATTTTTTTAAACTTTTTATTAACATATAAACACAGAAAAACGCTGCGCAGCCTGTGGCTTTTCTCACCACCCAGACCTGTCAATCATTTCAGTAGGCGTGTCAGCAAATGACCAATCAGCGACCTCAGTTTGTCCTGTAGGTAAACGCTCCGTGCGCAGCTGCTCACGCAGAGCTCTGCTGTGAACAGCACGTGCGCGTCGAGCGGCGCTGGCAACAACGCAGAGGTCTGCCTCGCCCTTAACAGTAAATCAGACCTTTATTTTCCTCTTTTAGACCAGTTAAAATTCCCAAAATTTTCTACTAAATGCTCAAATAATGGAAAATATATATTATTTACACTTTTAAACATCACAAGTTAACATGATTATTTTTCAGCTGCTCTGTTCTTCAGGGGAAGGCACAGCAAGTGAACTTGCTTGAAGAATTGGCAATTGTTTTATGTAGGATGCCCTTCCTGACGGAACCATGACTCACACCTGCAACCTCAGGATTACAAGACCACGGCACTGACCATCAAGATACTGTACTGCACCACTGTTTTTCAACTGTTTGACTTGGGTCAAATGTTTTGGGATTCCTTCTACAAGCTTCAACCAATAAGTTTCAGGACTTTTGTCCCGTTCCTCCGAATAGGACTGGTGTTACTGCATCAGGTTTGTGCAAATAGGCTGCCTTGCTGTCTTTTCCGTTCTGTCCTTAAATTCTCTATGGGACTGAGATCAGAGCTTTGTGAATGTCACTCTAAAACATTGACTTTGTTGTTCTTAGTCCACTTTGTAACTTATCAGACCGTATTCTGAGAATTCACTTGGAAGACCCAGATGAGCCCAAACTTGAACTTTCTAGTTGATTTCTTGAGATGTTGTTTTAATATTTGTACTCAATGTTTTTTTCTTTTTCGTTCTTTTTTGATGCCATCATTTTCATGAAATGTACAAATTTCTCCTGCAGCAAAAACATAAAAAAAATAAAAACAGCATGATGCTGTCACCCCCATATTTAACAAATATAGGGTGATGCACTCCAGCTTAGCTTCACCCATTGTACTCAATGTAACAATGCCTCCACTGACCGGCTGGCCATCAACAGGTCTGGGACAGTCCATCTGTTATTTCACTTGTTAAAGGACATGGACAGAAAGTATCCTGCTAATATATTTTTTTCAATGATGCCTTCTCTGACAACTTGGAGACTTTAGACAGTTTAATGTTCATGGGTTCTGTTGCTAAGTCATTCTGTTGTCACTTTACTAAAAGTCAAATTAGAGCACAGTTGCGTTTTATTTAAAGGTTGGTGTGTTCATTTCTAAATTTAATGTACTACAATCAATGTCTGTTTTGGGATGTGTGGACTATTTCATTAATCAATCACTGTAATAAACATGGATTTGAACACAGTATATACATTTGGTCAAATTGGGGAGGGGATGACTGAGCCAGCTGAGGAGTGCTGTGAGTTTTCATTGGATTAGCGTGATGTCCTTCAAAAACTTCAACCAATGTGATGTCACGGTCGACAGAATTTATTAAAAATATATATATTTGGATCATGACAGGCCTGACAGGTCCATAAATGTGTGTCGGCCCAGCGGGCAAGCGAATCTTTGTGCCTCGCCGGGCCAGTTACACGCTGCCGGAAACACCTGTACTTACAAAGATATTTTTACTTCATTGCAATTTGTGCTACAAAAGGCCACAACACTCCTTGTACAATACATACCTCTTCCTCAGTGTGCCCTGGATGCAGAAAGGGGAGCAGGTTTGATTTGATTTGATTTGATGTTTATTCATTTTAAAAGAACAATACAAAACAGTTTCATCAGATACAAGAATACAAGTAGGATAAAATGAAGGGAGCAGAAAGAAGATGAAATCTTATTATATCTGCCCCTTATTTCACAGTTTGTTCAACCAATGATAACCTTCAAACTACATCACAGAATGAATAATTCTACTTAATTTTTCTAACTGTAATACACAAACTACATCACAAAATGAATAACTCTACTTAATTTTTCTAACTGTAATACACAAACGCACTAAGCTACATCATAAGTACAACATAAGTGTAATACACAAACACACTAAGTTACATCATATATAGTTTTTGAGCAAGTCCTTTTTGACCTTTTTCTTAAATGTATACATTGATTTTGCATTTTTAACATCACTCTCCAGAACATTCCACAATCGAACTCCCTGAATTGAGGTAGACCGTCCCTTTAAGCTGGTTCTGAATTGTGGTTTGATGAATATCTCTGTCCCTTTGAGATTGTAATAACTTTGTCTTTTTATAAAATTTCTTTGGATATTTAAAGGTAATGTGTTATTATGAGCCCTATACATAACTGATAAAATACTATATTCTACCAATTCCTGGAATTTCAATAAATTTAGCTGAAGAAACAAGGTGTTTGATGGGTGACTGAAATGTTTTCTGGTGATTACTCTTACAGCTCTCTTTTGTAAAATAAAAGCAGGCTTTGTAATTGTTTTGCACGCTTTTCCCCAAACCTCAATACAATAGATTAAATGTGGAGCAATGAAATATCCAAAGAAATTTTATAAAAAGACAAAGTTATCACAATCTCAAAGGGACAGAGATATTCATCAAACCACAATTCAGAACCAGCTTAAAGGGACGGTCTACCTCAATTCAAGGAGTTCGATTGTGGAATGTTCTGGAGAGTGATGTTAAAAATGCAAAATCAATGTAAGGTGACCCCCTAGTTACGTCCGAGTTAGGGAGATAAGAACTGTTCGCAGCTCGATTCTGCCGTAGCTAGGGGGTGAAAATAGCGTCCAGTTCGTAGGTCCTTATTCCGTTCGTAGGTCGTGGAAATACCGCTAACGGAGCGCGCGCACACATTTAAGCATGTACAGTAGTGTACTGTAATGTTAAACATTGCTATTCACATTTACAGAATAAATAAAAATATATTTTCTTACTTTGAGATGGTCAAAGCCGACATCTTAGGTTGCCATGCGTTGCCATGATTGTTGTCGGGCCGAGCAGCGCGGCAGCCGCCGAGTGAACCACAGCAGTTGCTCAAGGCCTGTGTTAGCTAGCTGGCTAGCTTCTGCTAGCCAGGCCATGGGCTGGTGTTGGAGCGGCGGTGCGGCGCAATCGGCGATCAATCTGCAGCTGCTGCTCCAGCCTGAGACGTCCACAGAGCTCACAGAGCGATTCCAGCTAGTAATTAATCCATATGATGCGATCCTAGTCACCAGTCTTCAAAGTCCGGCTCCCGGCAGCTAACCTAAAATGGCGTCCGGTGTTCTACATTAATTTGTGACCGGAGACCCCCGTGACTGAACCTAAAATGGCGTCCGGTGTTCTACATTAATTTGTGACCGTGTAAACTGAAGACCTACTTCCTGCTGCCCAAGATTGCTCAAAAATGATCATTTTTATCATAATTATTATTTATAAA
>JBBPBX010017432.1:8114-38179 GCA_038048925.1 Garcialebias charrua
CATATATGCATATATACAATTACAGTAAAAAAAATAACAAAATGAAGAACGATACATTTCTTATGTCCTGTCTCAGGTCTTTGCTGGACTTATAAGAAATATTTTTCGTGGAATTATAAGAAATTTTAATTCTTTTGAGGCAGTTTATAAAGAAATTAGGGTTAGTCAAAAATTTGCCCTTCTTCTTCTTCTTCTTTCGGCTTTTTCCCTGCGTTAGGGGTCGCCACAGCGATCTAGTCGCACGAAGTTAAAAATTTGCCCTTCACACACTAAAATTATCATATTTCATTGTTTCCAAATGCATACATTTAAGTGTTTTACTGCCTTTTACTGCACTGAAACAGAGGTGTTGTTGTTACCAGCTGTGCAGATGCTTCCACAGCTGTGTTGTTGAGCTGTGTGCCAAAGAGGTGAGGTCAGCACTCAAAGCCAAACCTCAGTCTCAAATCCTAACCATCATTTCAACTAATCAGAAAGGAAACAGAGCCTGAGCCAAGTCTTTGATATCAAGTCCCGAGCCTTTGGTTTAAAGAATTAGCAAGACAGGTTAAACGGCAACACGTCAAAACGCCTCGAAGGTGACGGCTGCTGACACATTGCTGGGAGAAACAGAACCACCGTTACTGTTTTCACACACGGACTCGAACACACGGCGCTTGGGGGCAGAAGACGGGTTTCAGCACTTCAAACCAAACGTCTCCATGTCAGGTGGAGTTCTGCAGATGCTGTCAGCTGTGGATTCTGCTGCAGGGGACTGGCAGCGGTTGTTGGGGCATTTGATCTCCTGACACTGGTCCACCTGAGAGTCACTGTCAGTCCTTCTCACTGGAAGAGCAACGGTGCTCACGTGCGCCCTGACAGAAACCACTGGAAACTTGATCTGGAAGGATTAGGGAGCAATTTGTGTGTTAACTGATGGAAAACTGAGCCTTTTTGATGGCTACTCAAAGGAGAATTTCATTCAAGGATTATTTTTGCCACTCATCCACCCAGCCTGTTCTCTTAAAGATAAATCAGCCTATTTGAGCCATAACATGAAATATGAGAAATTGGACAGCTTCTCTGCAGCGTGTTAAAACTCCCAGTGTTAATACAGCGGCTTGTTCTTAAGAATGAGAGAAAGATGTTTTAGTGGCAGATGAAGAGCTCGGTGTAACTCAACGCCTCTGATTTGTACACACCCTGCAGGACATCACACTGTGGGAGTCTGAGAAATGGAGTGAAACTATGCACTGATGTGCCTGTCCCCTTCGGGCAAAGAGCGATCTACATTATAGACTCTGCAGCACCCACAGCAGCAGAATCAGCACGGCAAGTTGATCCACGCCATGTCCGGAAGACACTGTTTATGTATTAACACAAATTAATGCAAGCTTCATAATGACTTTTAATGGACTTCAGCTGCAGTGTACATGTTATTTTATGGAGAGTAAAGTGGTGCTTTAAATGTGCATTTATGAGTATTTATGTTCCCTCAGTGCACATAAACAACTGTTTTTGTTTTTTTGTGTGTGTGTGCAGATTGTGTTTTGAGTCATATTTGTGACTATCACTTTCAGTTTGCTTTTATTGTTATTCAAATAATGTGATGAAATGAATTAAAAAAAAACTAAAATGTCTAGTTTCAAACAAAAACATCCTGTCTGAGCAACTTATCTTTTTTTTTCTTTTCTTTCTGAGCTCTGATAGAGGAAAGGAACAGCTAATGTAACTTGCTCCATCCTATTCAGTCCCTTTTTGGTCACCCCTTCATCACTTGTTAAACTGAATGGGTGATCATGTGCTGCGCTCTCTGTCTGTCAGCAAAATATCCCGTTAACCACTGAATGGATTTCAATGAAACTCTCAGAAAGTGATCAATGAATGTTCGCCTACAACTGGTTAACATTTGGAGTCGGTTCAATTCATAATGGCCACTACATTTAATCTATTTAGTTATCACATTTTTCTTTCTTCTTCTTCTTCTTCTTTCGGTTGCTCCCTTCTTCAGGGGTCACCACAGCTAACTAAATCACATGAAGACTTGGCAAATTATTTTTACGCTGGATGCCCTTCTTGACGCACAGACCACCGAGCTGCCACAGCCCTCTGTGTGGAGCAGAGAGCTGTAGGGCACCTGGGGGAACAGATGATGGGGGTTGAGGACCTTGCTCAAGGGCCCAGGGTGAGGCAAATGGGTGGAGGCGGGTGTGGGTGCTTCAACAATCCCACCCACATTTTGTTGCCAGTAAGGGAGTTGAACCAGCGATCTTCCGATCACAGACCCACCATCTCTGAGTCAATTTTACGAACACTGAGCTAAATTTGTTTGTGGTCGTAGCTGGATGTGATCTCAAACACACATTCTGAGAGCTGGATCACACAAAATTATCATTTTAAACTTTGACTTTACTGTAAAGGGCGAGGCAGACCTCTGCGTTGTTGCCAGCGCCGCTCGACGCGCGCGTGCTGCGCGCAGCCAGTTCACAGCAGAGCTCCGCTTGAGCAGCTGCGCGCGGAGGAGCGTTTACCTACAGGACAAACTGAGGTCGCTGATTGGTCATTTGCTGACACGCCTACTGAAATGATTGACAGGTCTGAGTGGTGAGAAAAGCCACAGGCTGCGCAGCGTTTTTCTGTGTTTATATGTTAATAAAAAGTTAAAATAAATAAAATAAAAACAGGGAACGCTGCTCCTGCAGCCCACAGCCCACCAGGAAATATTTAGAAGCTGGCGTATCCACGTTGGACATGAGTTTAGTTCACTTGTGACAAGTTCATTCATTCCTCCTCATCGGAGGAGGAAGTGAATGGTGACCGCTTCAAGCGATCACTTGACTTTTGGCAAAAAAACAAAAGAAAAGTCCGATCAGCGATGAAGAAGGGATATTTAATACATTTGTGTTTCATACAAAACAGTCCGCCACCAGGGCAGTTTATTGTGAGACAACGCGCGTGCGTGAGCGGTCGTAAAATTTGAGCTTGGCGCGTTCAAATTTGTGCAGCGGCGCTCGCACGGCGCTCACACGGCGTGGCGCGGCGCTCTGTCCAACGCGGAGCTCTGCCTCGCCCTTAAGCGCCAGCCTTGTTTTATACAGTAGTTAGCAAAATAATAATAATAATAATAATACAAATAATTAATGAACCTCTCAAAATAAATACTTGGATCTTAATGTAAACCGAATACCTTTTGGAAACAAACCGATTCAAGATGGCCACCACAGATGATGGATTTAAAAAAAAAAAAAAATGACTCCAACTCTTTCAGGTTTGCAGCTGGTTAGTGAGCTAAAATTTAGCATGGCGCTAGCTGGAAGTCACCCCACAACATCCAACAAACACTTCCAGATCATTTTGTGTCGTTGTCTGAAATGTTTGCAGACAACACAGTGGGCAGTAGATAGTCCTTCAGGGAATTCTAGCTGGATATTTTTTAAATAAAAAAAATTCACAAATGGTTTAAAATTTAGGCCTAAAATCTTCCAAACTTATCTCACAACTGAGAACCACATAACTTGACTTTATTTGACGAGTCAATCTTACAGAGAAACAATAATCCTAAAATAAAATGCTTCTACCTGATTCTAATGCCATGCTGTATAATAAAGAGGTTCGTTGAAAGAATAGCAAACATTAAGTGTTTGGGTGTGTATTTGTGCTGCTCCAGAGAGCTGACCTCTCCTGCACACATTCACCTGCAGACAGCTGGACACTCACCCTCCTTTACACCCCCCCCCCCGCTCCTCCTCCTCCCTTCCTCGTTATCATTTGAGCTCCGCAGAGACTCCTCTAATGACAGCACTTGTCTATATTGTCATTGTCACAGCTCGTGTCTTTGTGTGTGTTGCCTTGTGTGTGTTTACATTCGTGCTCTCAAACTAGTGCGCGTTTGCCTGGTAATGACAGCGACTGTCTATAATGCCTTGTCCTGGCAGGGATCATTCGGACCTCGCTCTCTCGCTCGCTGTCTGGTGTCACTGAAGCCCCGGTTGGACGATGATGTGAACTTTAGTCCCTTCTGCGATCTATAGACTGGCATTTGGCTCGGAAAGCGTCCCCTGACCATGACATGCATGCTAAAGCTTGCTGCTGTTTTGCCAATATCCGTAGCGTCCCTCACCCCCGCCTGCCCAACATCCTCCCACCCAAAGGGAGAGTTAACGCCACTCAGAGCAATATTCCAACAGCGTTAGATACTGGAGTGGCATTTAACCACTGAAGTAGCCCCAACAGGGAGAGGCATATTTGTTGGTTTGCACAAATGTTTAAAGCAGGTTGGTTGTTGTTGGAGTGCCACCTGAGGTCAAAAGGTCAATTTGCTGTTTTGAGACTATCATGAAAAGCACCAGTAGGTTTACAGGCTTGTGTTTTATTCTATTCTTTTCATGGAGGTACACTGGGAAGCTGACATTCCTCATTCCGTTTTGCCCAAACTCGCAAGTTCATCTGATATTTGGCACCAGTCTTTATATTTCCCTTGTTTATGAACATGCTCCTGAAACATCTAATGGAAAATCAAAATTTTAAATATGGCTTTCTTGATGTGGGGAGCACTAGGTGTATATTGATGGACCTCTGATGTGAACTGGAACAGGACCAGTTTCCTTGCAGGCTGGTTTCAGCACAAGTTTTAAGTCCTGCCCCCTCCATTTAATCAAAACAGGACATTGCAAAATAAAAATAATACTCCTTGGATAATTTTTATTTCAGGTGTAATAACTAATAACAGAGTATTAAAGGTCCATGCTAAAAAATAAACAATTACATTACGAGAAAAAAGTCATGAAGTTACGAGAATAAAGTTGTTATATTATGAGAATAAAGTTAAAATTATACGAGAATAAACTCGTAATACATTCCTGGGTCGGCTCACACCTGCTGTGGACAGCCTCCAATGGTTGTCACTGTGTTTATGAAGTAGTCCACGTTCACTTTTGGGTCACTGTGAAATATGCCTCCATCCACATTATGTCGCAACTAAATCTGTCATTGCAGCCATTCATTGCAATGCCATACAGCTTCAGTTTATCATATGAATCCATATGCCACAGTGAGTTGGGCAATTGTAATGCAGACATCAAAATTCATCATTTTACTACAGTTGTAAGACTGCTTCTTCATGTCGGAGTTGTTATGAGTTTATTCTGGTCATATTACGAGTTTATTGAGAATTTATTCTGGTAATTTTACGAGTTTGTTCTGGTAATCTTATAAGTTTTTTCTGGTAATATTACAAGTTTATTCTGTAATATTGCAAGTTTATTCTCATAATATTATGACTTTATTCTGGTAATATTATGAGGTTATACTGGTAATATGAGTTAATATGAGTTTATTCTGGTAATGTTACATGTTTATTCTCATAAAATTATGAGTTTATTCTGGTAATATTGTTAATTTATTCTGGTAACATCATGAGTTTATTCTGGTAATATTACAAGTTTCTTCTCATAATATTATGACTTTATTCTGGTAATATTATGAGTTTATTCTGGTAATATGAGTTTATTCTTGAAATATTGCAAGTTTATTCTCATAATATTATGACTTTATTCTGGTAATATTATGAGGTTATTCTGGTAATTTTACAAGTTTTTTCTGGTAATATTACAAGTTTATTCTGTAATATTACAAGTTTATTCTAATAATATTATAAATAAAATAAATAAATGTCACATTTTTGTCATCTGTGTATGTTTCCCATACAAGACGAAATTCGTCTCTGCATTTAACCCAACCACCACGACATGATTCTGGTAATATTATAATAATAATAATAATAATAATTAATTCAATTTATAACGCACTTTTCATTACTGAAAATCTCAAAGTGCTACACATATATTGAATGCTACACACATTCATAAACCGGTGGCGGCAGACTACCATGCAAGGTGCTTTCCAGTCCTACCGGGAGCAACTCAGGGTTAAGTGTCTTGCCCAAGGACACAACGACACATGGTGCGGGTCCCGGGAGTCGAACCGCCAACTTTCCGATCGGGAGACGACTGCCCTTACAACTACGCCACGGATATGAGGTTATTCTGGTAATATGAGTTAATTCTAGTAATATTATGAGGTTATTCTGGTAATTTTACAAGTTTTTTCTGGTAATATTACAAGTTTATTCTGTAATATTGCAAGTTTATTCTCATAATATTATGACATTATTCTGGTAATATGAGTTAATTCTAGTAATATTATGAGTTTATTCTGGTAATGTTACATGTTTATTCTCACAAAATTATGAGTTTATTCTCATAATATTATGAGTTTATTCTGGTAATATGAGTTTATTCTTGTAATATTGCAAGTTTATTCTCATAATATTATGACTTTATTCTGGTAATATTATGAGGTTATTCTGGTAATATGAGTTAATTCTAGTAATATTATGAGTTTATTAATGTTACATGTTTATTCTCATAAAATTATGAGTTTATTCTGGTAATATTGTTAATTTATTCTAGTAACATCATGAGTTTATTCTGGTAATATTACAAGTTTATTCTGTAATATTGCAAGTTTATTCTCATAATATTATGACATTATTCTGGTAATATTATGAGGTTATTCTGGTAATATGAGTTAATTCTAGTAATATTATGAGTTTATTCTGGTAATGTTACATGTTTATTCTCACAAAATTATGAGTTTATTCTGGTAATATTATGAGTTTATTCTGGTAATATGAGTTTATTCTGGTAATATGAGTTTATTCTTGTAATATTGCAAGTTTATTCTCATAATATTATGACTTTATTCTGGTAATATTATGAGGTTATTCTGGTAATTTTACAAGTTTTTTCTGGTAATATTACAAGTTTATTCTGTAATTTGCAAGTTTATTCTCATAATATTATGACTTTATTCTGGTAATGTTATGAGGTTATTCTGGTAATATGAGTTAATTCTAGTAATATTATGAGTTTATTCTGGTAATGTTACATGTTTATTCTCATAAAATTATGAGTTTATTCTGGTAATATTGTTAATTTATTCTAGTAACATCATGAGTTTATTCTGGTAATATTACAAGTTTATTCTCATAATATTATGACTTTATTCTGGTAATATTATGAGTTTATTATGGTAACATGAGTTTATTCTTGTAATATTACGAGTTTATTCTCATAATGTTGCAACTTTATTCTGGTAATATTATGAGTTTATTTTAATAATGTTGCAACTTTATTCTGGTAATATTACACATTTATTTTCATAATATTAGGACTTTATTCTCATATTGTTTCTACTTTATTTTCATAATACTACAACTCTATTCTTGTATTATTTCAGCTTTATTCTCGTAATACTTCGAGATTATTCTTGTACGAATTTATTCTCGTAATATTATGACTTTATTGTCGTACAATTTTATTCTTGTAATACTATTTTATAATGTATTTTTTTAACATGACCTTAATACGCTGTCATAAATTACAACTAAACACATTAGAACAAAATTAGTATTTGAAGAAACAGCAGAGAGACAAAATTTACATAAATCATTGAGTATAAACTCTTGAAAACAATGAGCTTAGGAGTGTTTTTTGTTTTTATCAATTTTATTTTTTAATAAGGGCAATGTCCCCGTTACAACGTATTTACCTGGAGGGGGTGGGACTTAAAACTTGTACGGGAACCAGTTTACTGGAAGCTGGTTTAGTTTAAGCTTGATCTTCCTGTGCAGGCCCCAGGTCTGCTTGTATTTACAGTTCTTAGCTGGCATGGTTGTGTGCACGGATGTAGGCGGGGCTTAAATAATTACATCACTTGTGTGCAGACTCATGGCAGCTTCTGAATACTGTAATAGGATCTCATGGCTTCAATACTAAACAGTGAGAGAAGGTGACACTTGATTTGTCAACATAAAGTAAATGTCTGAGTTCCTGACTTCAGAGAAAAGTTATACCAGTTTGTATCAACATTCAACAAGAAATACATATATAGTACTGTATTTGCTGCATATTGTATTTAGTATTTTCGGTGTTTATTATATTGCCTGCCAAGTTTAACGTGTAAAGAAGTCTGGAAACAGCAAAGATTTAGTTTCATGCAGCGTCAAAGTTAAAAGTCAGATCTCTATCAATTTTTTAGAAGAGTTTTGAAATAAGAGAAGACAGATGTAAATGAAAACTAAAACTCAAAAGAAAAAATATTTATGCTTACATGAACTGTTATATAATGCTTTTCTAAAAGGGTTGATTTCTGGATAAGATACGAATACTGTAACAGAATTCTGTAGCAAAATTATTACTGTACTACATGGCCGATCACATTACTGTAACTATCCGCATTTTCCTTCACATGAATGTTTTATTCTTTTTGACAGGAACATCTAATCACAACATGGTTTAAAAAGACATTTTTAACACCTCTTATATTATTTTATTGCCAACCCAACTAGTTCAGCTTGTATTCTGTTTATTTTTCTGTTTGTTGACTGACTGTGTAAAATTGTGCACCACAACTCACTAAAGACACTGTGCGGCAAAGGTATACAACAAATCAGATAATGAATATAAGCCTAATGCTAAACATTTCTCTTAAATATGCAAATTGTTGCTTTGGGGTTGCTTGAGAATATGAGTGGACATTAGTTTTTTTTACTTGTTCAAAACCCCACAGAGTAAAAACGATCCAAAGCTGTCCACTTTGATTTCTTTAAGGGATTTTAAACATGGGTGGAGCAGTTGGTAGAGCTGCCGCCTCTCAACAAGAAGGTCGCCGATTCAAATCTTCGCCCGGGACCTTTCTGTGTGGAGTTTGCATGTTCTCTCCGTGCATGCATGGGTTTAGGTACTCTGGTTTCCTCCTACAGACCAAAACCTGCATGTTAGACTGGTTGGTGACTCTAAATTGTCCCTATGTGGGGGAGAGAGAGTGAATGGTTGTCTCATTTGTTCCTGTGCTGGACTGGAGACCTGTCCAGGGTGTCCCCGCCTCTCACACATTGACAGCTGGACATGGGCACCAGTAATCTCTGTGACCTGAGAAAGAAGAAGCTGGTAAAGATAACGTATGGATGGATTTTAAACATTTGATAAGGTCATTGGAAAAAAATGTGAACATATATGTTTTTGTTTACCATATTTTTCAGATTATAAGGCGCAATATCAGTAAACGGGTCTGTTATCATACATAAGTCGCACCGGATTATAAAGCTGATTAAGTGAAACAAAACAGTCAGATAAGTCAAACTTCATTCAACACCTTCACAATAACCACATAAAATCGGTTCGAGGTCAATAAGCACAACCAGAATTTATACATAAGGCTCACTGTTGATTCTTGAGAAAATTAAAAGATTTTAGGTGTGACTTATAGGCCAAAAAAAATACGGTATGTTTTATAGGAGATACACCTCCACCCACATCTGGATCTGTCATTCTGTGTTTGTTTCTCTTCTTCCTGTCGTATCAAACCAGTTGAAGCAGATGTCCGCTCGTCCTGAGCCTGGTTCTGCTGGAGGTTTTTCCTTTTCAAAGGGAGTTTTTTACTTTCCACTGTGCTAGTTCAGGATGGGAGACTGCAATGATGTGAAGATTCAACACGTTTTCTGCTTCCTTAGAGAACTTTTCTAATTGGCTTTTCTATGTGAATGTTTCTATTCAGTGCCCGGAGACAACTTTGTTGTGAACTGGCGCTATACAAATAAACAGAATTGAATTGACTGTTTAGTATTTTAACGTGCTTTATATGGCACTTTGATTTTCTTGTTTTTACAACACAATTTTTTTATTTTAGTTGCTTTTATTGTTGTATACAGTATTGCTCTCTGTACTCTATATGTTGTCCGTCTAAAACAGGTCTCGGTTGAAAAAGAGTCCATGAGGCTCAATGAGACTATAAATAAAGTTCAATAAATAAAATAAATAGCTTCAGTGCCAGCCATTAGAACTATAAGAATCCAGACTGTCTCTACAGATTCATCACTTTCTTTCATTAGAGCATGCAAAACTATTTTGTAAGCAGGCTAAAAATTTGAAATGATTCCAACTACCGGTATAAGAAAATATTTTTAACCAAGCTGTATTAACTTCACCCTAAATTGTCAAATTGATTTCTCTAGATTTAATTTCTTGTTATGGTTTTTGTTGACATGATTGTTTCAGGCCTTGTTCACCCAAAAAGGCCATTGTTTATCCCAGGGCTGTGACACGTGCCAGTTATGTTGCATTACAGGCATCACAAGCTGAATTTCTTGTTCCCTGTGCAGAAACTCTAGAGTTGATTGTATTAATTAGGGCTCACCCTCCAGGAGCTGATCCCATCCTGTCAAATATAACAGTTGGACGATATATTCACTACAAGCTATTGCATCCTCCGATGTGACAAAAGAAAAAGAAACAACAGGCTTCAGTTCAAGACTGATTATTTTCCTCTGACAGTCTTGCTGAGGCATGAAAGAATAATGGCATGCAAGTTGAGTCTCACATCAGGAATGGCCTGTGTTACAGTATTAAGCTGCTAATCTTTTATGGAAATAATCACTTTAGTGATATCTACCTCTGGCACCATACATCATTAGTTCAGACTCGTTCCCAGGTGATAAAATCTTTCTCGATGTGTGTCTGGTGTTTGTTTGGTCTTCAGGATTTATTCTCCAGCACGCTGGAAGCGATGTGTTTTGCATTTGCAGCATCGTCAACAGCCCGCGTGGGCGGACAAATTCAGCACTTAGCGTGAGTAGTAATGTGAACTTAAAAAGGAAACGGCATCACCGACAGAAAATTGAAACCAGAAAGATCAAACAGAAATCACGACTTGACTTGAAGGAGAACTCTTAGAAGACTACGTGTTCATTTATTTTTATGGATTATGGTCATGTGATGTGAGGCTTGAGTCTGCAGCGCAGCAGACAATGATGATAAAATCAAAATGAAGCTCACATTTTTGTTATAAATTACATGAAAATCATTGACTTAACTTGCTTAAGGTGATGCATTAGTCAACAAAAGTACTTTCCTATTATGAAAGTGTGAAGTTTTGCTTTTAAGAATAATCACATCATTTTTAAGCCAGAATTTCGGGCTTGTGATACTGTTGGGTAGCTGTGGCTGAGTGGTTTGAACAATCGTCCTCCAATGCAAGAGTTGGAGGTTCGATTCCGCCAGCAGTCACATGCTGAAGCGTCCTTGGGCAAGACAATGAACCCCTCATTGCCTCCGATGTGTGTCCCATCAGTGTATGAATGGGTAAATGGGGGCACAGATTGTAATGTAAAGCACTTTGAACATCTTGATAAGATAGAAAGGTTTTATTTGAGTACAAGTTATTTACTATTTTAACTTTTAAAGTTAAAAGTAGAAAAGTAAGGGTATCACTCAATTAGATTTTTTTTTCAGCTTCTCACGTTTCCTCCAACAGATCAAAAATCATGTTTAATTGAAAACTCCAAATTGTTTGTCTTATTTGTCTCTATGTGGCTCTGGTACAGTGGCCCTGATGTGTAAATGAACAACATTTGAACAAACAGAATTACATTTGGAAAAAAACGAATTACATTTGAAAAAAAAAAAAGAATTACATTTGAAATAAACAGAATTACTTTAAGTTAAAGCGGAAGTGGCCAAATCGGAAGTGACCAAAATCACGTTAGAAAAAATCCAGAATCACATTTGAAAAAAACAACAACAACAACACTGAATTACATTAAGCAAAATTGGAAAGGGGGGTAGTTTTTTTTAATGTTTTTTACCACCATTTCCGGTTTTGCTTACGGTAATGTAATTCCTTTTTTTTTTCAAATGTAATTCAGTTTTTTTCAAATGTGATTCTGATCACTTCCGCTTGGGCTTAATGTAATTCCTTTTATTTTAATGTAATTCTGTATTTTTCTAATGTGATTCTGATCACTTCCGCTTGGGCTTAATGTAATTCCTTTTATTTTAATGTAATTCTGTATTTTTCTAATGTAATTCCGTTTTTTCACTTGCTTATGGCCACATCCACTTCGGCCACTTCCGCTTTGGCCACGTCCACTTTGGCTCAATGTAATTCTGTTTTTTCAAATGTAATTTTTTTTTCATTCAACCTTTATTTAGGCAGGTTAATCCACTGGGGTTAATCCCATTGAGCCTTGAGGACTCATTTACAAGAGAGACCTGCTAATGTATGTAAAAATGTAAATCCATTTTTTGAAATATAATTCTGTTTTTTCAAATGTTGTTCATTTACACCTCACGCCCACCATATACTCAGTGATGGACTTGCAACCTGTACCAGCTCCGTGGACCAGCTCCAGCTCCCTGAACCCTGTTGGATTGATGAACTATTATAGACTTTTGAAAAGTTGTGTTGTCTGCGACATTTTAAGTGTACGTATTATCTTAAAGCAACTATTAAAATTTTAATTCCTGCACTTATTCATGCATAAGTTATTGCTGAAACCCTTATGGTATAACTGGTTTCCCATTACATCAATATTTTGACCCAATATTGTAAATTTCTTGCAGGAAGTGTCCCAGACTGCAGTGTGTCACCTCTTGCTGCTGGTGCTACTATTTGTGCCTGCAAAATAAAATAACTTAAAACTTTATGTGAATAAGCATAGAAACTGACATCAGTGTAAAAGTCAATGAATTAATGTGAGGTGCAAGACATTTTAGAGACTGGAGGAATCAGCAATTTAATGTTGTTTTAACTGGTTTTAGACTTTCTATCAACTCATCAGTCTAGTCAAAATGAAACTTTATGGCTGTATTAATTGTTCATAACTGTAATATTTTTAAGTGTTTGTGTTTTTGTTCCCTAATGAAGGCTTATGCATTTTGCGTTCCCTTGGTGTGCGTGTTCCTGAGAGATTACTGTGTCCACTTCCACACTGATGCCATCTCATCTGCATA
The DNA here is from genome assembly GCA_038048925.1 of Garcialebias charrua. NCBI lineage: Eukaryota > Metazoa > Chordata > Actinopteri > Cyprinodontiformes > Rivulidae > Garcialebias > Garcialebias charrua. The sequence continues at coordinate 20,945 of JBBPBX010017432.1, forward strand.
TCTGACAGCACAAAGCGTCTTTTCATCTCCGTCTGCAGCTTCCTTCCTCCAGTGCAACTGGTTAGTGTCATTTTGTTTTTACCCTTTCTTTTCATCTATTTTCTTTCATGTCCGGTCAAACACCTTTTTTTTTTTTTTACATTCTTTTCTTCCTCATCTGCTCCTTGGTTTTCTCTCCATGTCAATAAAGATGCTGTGGATTCAGGGGTTGCGATATCTAGATAAACACCCTGTTGGCAGGATTATCCATGTTGTCCTAACAATGTAAACCCTGGATTACATCCAGCTCTCTAGGGATTTGTGTGTTTGATTTTATGTGTGTGAGTGTGTGTGTGTCCATATTGTAACACATACGCTCATCATCAGAAAATAATTATCGTCAGAAAATGTAAGATTCTATTAGCTCAGCGCACATGTATAAATGTAAATATGCTATGTATAGATATAGATGGTAATAAATATTTTATTGCCATCTAGTAAGATAAAAATGTGTCTATGAATGTTCTAATTGTCCATCCATCTATTTGCTAAAGAAATATGTCAGACCTTCAACCCTAAATGTGACACTCATAGACAATAAAACAAGAATATAGAGTGTGTTTGTTAGTCTTAAATCTCATGAAACACTTAAAAAAGACCACCAGGAAGAATGATGGTTTATAGCTGCAGTTAAAAAAAGAAACATTTCTAGTTGTGCTGAAAATACTAAAAGCGTAACAGATCCAAGAGGGGTGCTAATTAGAAAACACACACACACACAGTGTAATCAACGAAGCCAAACACTGGTTTTATGGGGTGTCGAGTGACTGTGTGGGCCATGTGCAAGCGCTTGAAGCAGTGTTGGTTCTTGTGTTTTCTAGGCATCAGATTTCTAAGGAAGTTGCCATTTCTAGCCTAGGCAGAGAGTTCTTCCTAAAAAAAGATTAAATATTTTGGTGGGGTTCTGTGAAACGGTCTGAACAGGCAATATCTTACCTGTTGTTAATAGCTCTTTGAAATAATTCATTGGAATAAATACATATATTTTTAGTCATACTGATGATGAGCTAGTCAGAACAAATGTAAGATCAAAGTGGCAGCGTGATGGCTTATGGTGTGGTCACACCATTAGTGGTTAGAACTGTTGCCTCACAACAATAATGCCATAGGTGCAATCCTGGGTTTGGTACAGGCCAGGGGTCTTTCTGTGTGGAGTTTGCATGTTCTCCTTGTGTTTTTGTGGATTTTCCTCCATGTGCTCAGGTTTCCTCTCACAGTACAAAAGCATGCATGTTAGGCTGCCTTCAGGCCTCACTTGCAAAAGAGATTTATGATCTCATTGAGATTTGCCTGGTCAAAGGTTACTAAAAATAATAAATAAATTAAAGTGAATTTTAGCCAGCTTAAAACAACTCCAGTCCGGATCAAGGGAACACTTTAAAAAAACAAACATTGCTATTAATTTCACATTTCAATTACAAAGTATTTTGGTGGGAAAAAAACTAAATTCCTGCCAGAAGTATTTCAACCTGCACCAAAAATGCTAAAACTATTAGCTGGTACTGCGCTTGTTTCAACCAAATAACCACAAAAAAACTACATAACAATATGAAGTGAAATGTAAATGTTAAAGTTTATACACATGAACTGCTATAAAATTCCTGAGTCTGGCTGTGTTTTAAGAAAGCAGAGAACCCACTCTTGACTAGTTGTTTACTTGTTAGTCCAGTCAGAATTAAACTTTCTCTTTTGTTCATAAAAAGCATATACAATAGGTAAGATATTTCTTGTTCATAAGCCCACATCAAAACATCCAAACGATTGCGTCCACGTCAGGAATACTTCCTTTGTTAGTTGGTTTCTTCCAAGTCTCACACCTGTTTGGCAAAAGACTCTTCTTTTGCCCTTGGAAAATATAAAAATTATTTTTCTTAAGAAGTTCATGTTGGAGACATCACTGTCATCATCTGATGTGAGTCAATGCCTCATCTGATTTGTGCAGGCACCGGTACTGTGGAGCACTAAACCCAGATTTTATTGTTTCTAATACTGTTACTACTTTGTAAAAACCCAATTGTTCGAATTTACCCAATTAAACAACAACTATGAAAATCAAATGGTGGATGTAAACAATACTGTTCTGCCAGAAGAAACAACTTTATTTTACTTATTGTGTATTGTGAACTTGCATATCCTCTTTGTCAAAGTGTAATTAGCCAACTAAAACATTATCAGATGGTTCAGAAATTGCACAGACAATAAATTTCTGCAGAATGTTCATTAGATTTGGACTCTTTTATTAATTTATTGGGATGCCTGCCAGAGCAATCAAAATGAAAAGCATTTTTTAGACGAGGTACATGACAGTCAAAGATCTTTGAGAGGAAAATAATATTTGGAGTTTGCAAAGACACGTGCCTCTGAGCTTACTCACATGAGAACACGGCTCTTGAGAAAGGCCTGCGGGCTGAAATTTGGGTTATTTAATAAAGTTTGTTTTTTACATGGCACTAGAGGGCGTGACACTTTTGAAGTGTTTGCTTTTTACTCACACAGTCACGACTCACATTGGGTAACAGCAGTCCCACCTTTAATTACAAGTTACACCCAATAATTACATTTAGTTTAGCCCCTACTAATTTATACTTTGATGATTTAGTGTGTCAGAATTAAAAACACTTTATTGTGACAAGAAACTATTTTGAAAAATAAATCAGCTGTGAAAACGTACTTAATCACTTTGAAATGTGCATTTCCTCAACTTCAACCCATCCTCTGTTCTTCTTGGTGCAAAGGATTGTGGGTGTTTTAAAAAGCATAGAGGGTACAAACAAGAATCCCTGGAATAGTTCCCTCATAATCTGGAACCTTGAACGAGCTTGTTTTTCATAACTTGCTTTGAGTGGGCTAAACTCCAGCACTTTTTCACTATTTACACAATAGTTCTGTAGAAATTGTCTTTTTTTTCCCATCATCCAATGTGATAAACATGTTTACAACAGAGAAAATGACCCGGATGTGATCTTTGTGTATAGTTTTTCATTTGTAATTTTTAATGTCCTGCTTTGATCTTCCTTTTAACCCGTTGCACTGAAAACTGGGATCTGTCTTTTGGACCTCTCCGTTCTGCCCACAGCAGGAAATCAAGTTAATATTTTTAAATATACATTAGGTCATACTTTCATGTATGTGTTTATTCATTTATTTAAAATAAACAAAATAAACAAAACACATTCATCAAAAAGAGGGAAAAAAATGAACGAAAAGAGTGCAAAAAGAAGAATTTTTAAAAAATAATATCTGCACCTTTTAAGAAAAAACAACCTACAAACAAACAGCAATTTAGGATTGAACAATCTCCAAAGTGGAACAAAAAATATATTACGCATCCTTCACTTGGCACCATTCTTTCCCTATCATTTTTAACTATTTAAATATATAAATTGTTTTGGAAATTTTTATGGGGATATTATTTTTCCACAATCCTATTCCCTGCAATACAATGCAGTTCCTTCAGACTACCGGTAGTTCTAAATGGAGGTTTTACAAACATTTCCATTCCCTTAAGGTTATAATGACTTTCAACACATTTTAATTGAATATTTGGGGGTAATTTTTTATAACCTTTATACATGACTTCAACTGATGAAATAATATATTTGTTGGGTGACCATAACGCTTCCAAATAATAATTCGTATAGCTCTTCTTTGTCAAATAAAAATAGGGTTTGTAATTGTTTTGCGTGCTTTCCCCCAAACTTCAATACAATAGATTAAACATGGAACAATCATTACTGTACATTATACAATATATTAAAAACTTTTCCATTCAAAAACTCTTTTACTTTATACAGTAATGCAATTGATTTAGACATTTTTATTCTTAAGTAATTTACATGAGATTTCCATGTAAGCTTCTCATCAATAACGACACCCCAACATTTTATTTCATTAACTGTATTTCAATACTGTCAATTTTAAATGGGACGTCGCAAATTTTCTTTCTATTGCTAAACATCATGTATTTTTTTGTTCAAAATTTAATGATAACTTATTACCGGTAAGTTGGAACCAAGTTTGTATTTTTGCCAATTCTGCCTGTATCACCTCTAACATCCGTTCAATATCTTCACCCGAACAAAAAAAAACAAGGTATCATCTGCAAAGAAAACACACTTCGAAAGCCCTGACACATCAACCAGATCATTCACATACAAAATAAACAACTTTGGTCCCAGCACAGAGCCTTGAGGGACTCCACATCTATTAACACAAAATTCAGATCTTACATCGTTTACCTGTACAAACTGTCTCCTATTATTCAAATACCTGTAACTATACCTGCTGTAGTGCCATTCCTCTAATGCCATATTTATTCAGTTTTTCAAAGAGAATGGTGTGGTCAATAGTGTCGAAGGCCTTTTTTAAATCAACAAAATAATAGCAATACTGTTTTTGATCAACAGCATTTGTTATCTTTTCTATTGCCCTATTTTGCAGACTATAAGGCACACTTAAAATCCTTTATTTTCTCAAAAATTGACAGTGAGCCTTATGTATTAATTCTGGTTGTGCTTACTGACCTCAAACAAATTTTCTGTGGCACAAGGCGCTCAAAAATCTGTCAAAATGAACTTGTTTAGCTTAATGCGCTGTATAGTCTGAAAAATATGGTAGTTCCAGGAGAGCCATTGATGCTGATTTTTTTTATTACTCTAAACTACTTAAAACATTCTGTGAAACGAATGGCTTCGTTGACTTTTTCAGCATTCCTTCCTTTAGATTAGACTTTATCAAAGAAATTGGCGTGTGATGAATAGATCAGATTTTGTTTTGTTGGAGTCTGATTTCTTTTAGTTGTGTTAAAATCTAAAACTTCTGTGTGTTTGCATTGTGGTGTGGCTGATTACCAATTTACAAATCTGAATCATAACCACTGACGTTATTTGCATGGGAGTTTAATGTGTGGAGATCTGGATGCATGTTTCACATGTTTTGTCTCATTTATACTCACATGCTAACGTTTAGCCAAAATGGTTGTTTCGTATCTAGGACCAAAGTGACGTGGATGTGATAAAAATCCTCTCTAAATGCATTTACAGGTAGTCCCTGACTTACGAGTGAGTTCCGTTCCTGCGAGGTGCTCGTAAGACGAAATCTCGTATGTTGGAACACGAAACACGTGTCGCTCGTAAGTCCGGATTTTCGGTCGTAAGTCGGAAAATGTATGCTAGCGCTACTACGAACACTCGTTTTTCAACACAAACGTACATACTAGTTCATAAACATGCTCAGAAACTTGTTTACAAACTGTTAGCTAACACACTTTCATCTAAAACCACATACCAGTGCTGAATTTTCTGTATGTTCTGTACAACTTTACTGTTCGTTAGCTCGTAAGTCCGGAACCTCGTATGTCGATGTGCTCGTAAGTCGGGGACTACCTGTATTTGATATGTAATTTGTGAAAAGTTTTTTTTTCAAACTTCAGGTCTCCTCGTCTCTTTAGTGGCCTCATTTCCATCAGTGGTCATCTGACGCATTGATTTCCATATGAGTAATTACATGTGGCCAGTCAAGCTTTCTAAACCAAGGTATCTGATGTTATGAAGCAGAAAAAACTTTCAGGGAAAAGGTTTTGTCTAAAAACTATACATGAACTTAAACTGGTGCTATCAAGTAATACTTGTTTACTTTTGAACTTATTGAAGCAGAGGTGAAAGAGGAGTGCAAGGAAAGCAGGGAAGCAGGTAAAGAAGTGAAGACTATGGTGGTGATGAGGAGGTTATAGGTCAAAGGTCAGCACCCCCCAGTGATATCTCCTGTGCCAGAGAGGCAGTCACGACCCGGTCAGCGGAGGTTCAGGTGTCAGTGAGAGACGACTGACTGACAAGCCGGAGCGGGACGCCTCCTGTGTTCCATCCCATTTGGACCTTTCATCCTTCCTTCCCTCCCTCTCCTTGTCACTCCTCCGTGACCCACCCTTCTCCTCCCTCAGCCAGTACCCTCTTCACTCTCCTCAGTGACTTTCAGCATGCAGAGCTCCAGCCCTGTCATCCCCTCGTCCTTCCCCCTTTCCTTTCTCCACTCACCTTCTTTTTCACCCCTGAAGCTAAACATTACCACAGGGTTTCACTCAGCAGGCCAGGCTGACTGGGACAGCTCTCTGTGGGAGAACATTTGTCTTCACCTCACCATCATACACTCCCTGAAACACACGCATGCACACTCTGCAAAATGCATCAAAACAACCCAGTGCTGCACAACTAAATTATGAATTTAAAATACATTTTTACACAGTATTTTCCCTCTGTTTTACTTGTGAAAATACTACGTTAAATGACGTTTTTTTTCTTTTGCATGAATGATACCACAGAACCCAGATTTGAATATGAAAATTCAAAAGGATTGTTTGTACTGCTGGTTGCCAGTATGAGCCTCAGACCTGCGACACTCTGCCTCCCACTGAAGAACCGCCACTGGAAGAGAAGAACCAAAGCAGCCCAAGAAAAAAGAAGGATGAACAGACTACACGTCCTGAAGAAGTGCAGAATAGTGTTGGATTGCAAATAAATATCTTAGATCTCATAGCGATAGTGCATTTTGAAATCCAGCATTTTGAAAATAGAGAAGATGGGACACAGCACTGAACCTGCAAGTTGGACTAACAATCAAATTTTATGGCAAGACAAGAAGCACAATAGATAACCCATGATAAAGGGAAACTTGAAGGAGATTTCAAAGTCCATGCTCAATAATCCAGATTACAAAAACAAAAAACAAAGTTAAATCAGGTCCTCTGGATGGTTTCTTTATTTTAAATGTTTCGTCTTTCATCCAAAGAACTTCCTCAGTCCAAGGAGCCACAACAAACTCTCCTATAGCACACTCACATCATGGACCAACCAGTGTGATGGTGATAAGATGTTTTTGTCTGCCCTCTCCCCCATCTACCCCTCGTCAAGAAGCATGAACTTTAATGTTTTGAGCCACTTTGGCTGCCTCAGAGGGAGTCGACGGGGGAGAGGATGGGTACCAGAAACCATCTTATTACCATCAAACTGGTTGGTCCACGATGTGAGTGTGCTGCTTATGGGATTGAGTTAATTGTGGCTCCTTGGACTGATGAAGTTCTTTGGATGAAAGATGAAACGTTTCAACACACACACACAAAAAAATGATGTAACCTTGTTGTATTGAAGGAGCGTCATCGTGCAGCTCTGTCAGTTTGTTAATAAGATGAAACCTCTCAGACCTGACTGGTTAGCAGAGTCTTGCTTCCAACTCCAGCCAGTCTGACATTTTGTTTCCTGCATTTTCTCTTTCATTATTTGTTGGGTTTGGGAATTTATGGCTGTTCTATTTTTAGTTTAGGGCTATTGGTTTGTTTTATAAATGTTAGGGAAAATCCATTATACCAAGTTTGAGGATTTATCCCTTTTTAGACATCTTATTTAAAATTTATTTATTTATTTTTAGCTATTGCATCTGTTTGGTATAAGTTGTGAGACCTTTGAGCCACCTTTAAAACAGGGACTGTAACAAGCTGCAAAGTTCCAAAATCGGATTGTTCTGATGATTTTTTTAAAATTTGTTTTGATTGTGGAAACGTTATATTTACTTTACAATAAATTAAAAATCATACCAATGTGAAGGATGTATTTATGAAAATCACTGAACACTCAACTACCCAGATGTTCTCACTCTTAAGAATACTTCACATTCAATACTAAAAGTAAACACTTGTATCTAAATTATTTGTTGGACATGTATCCTAAGGGTTTATACTTTTTCAAAATATACTTTTTTTAAAACTTTTTTTGGGTTTATTTTATGGTTAGTTTTAGTATCAAGAACTTACTTTGTAGTTTATTCAGGTATCAAACTACATGGTGACTACGGTAATATCAATATTGCCCACCCCATAGAAAGGTGGTAGATTAAGTAAAATTTCTCTGTGAGTAATTTGTTGGTCTGTTAGCAAAAATCTCATGAACCACTGCGCATATTTGAATGAATCTCTTAGAAAGCGATTAATAGGTGTTTGTCTACAACAGATTAACTTTTGGAATCAACCTAATTAAAATGGCCGTTATAGCCAATCTACTTTAGCAAAGACAAAATTTGCTACAACACAGGTAATCCTGTGTGATCCTTTGTGCATGCTCCTTTGTTTTGAAACCCTGGCACAACAATTTCCTGTGGGATCAATAAAGTTTGGAACTGATCTTATTTCATCTTATCTTATCTCATATCATCTTATCTCATCTTGTCTTATCTCATCTGATCTTTGTCTTATCTTATATCATCTAATCTTTGTCTTATCTTATATCATCTTATCTTGTCTTATCTTATCTCATCTTATCTCATCTTGTCTTATCTCATCTAATCTCATCTTGTCTTATCTTATCTCATCTAATCTTTGTCGTATCTTATCTCATCTCATCTTATCTCATCTTGTTTTATCTAATCTAATCTCATCTTGTCTTTTCTTATCTAATCTTGTCTTATCTTATCTTATTTAATCTCATCTTGTCTTATCTTATCTCATCTTATGTCATTTTATTGTATCTTATCTCATCTTGTCTCATCTTGTCTTATCTCATCTCACCTAATCTAATCTAATCTCATTTTGTCCAGTCTTATCTTATTTTATCTCATTTCATCTCATCTTGGCTTATCTTATCTCATTTCTTCTCATCTTGTCTCATCTTGTCTTATCTCATCTCACCTAATCTAATCTAATCTCATCTTGTCCAGTCTTATCTTATTTTATCTCATTTAATCTAATCTTGTCTTATCTTATCTCATCTTATCTCATTTTATCGTATCTAATTTAATATCATCTTATCATTTTAGTTCATCTAATCTCATTTTATCTTGTTTCATCTCATCTCATTTCATCTTATCTCATTTTACAGATGATGACTCAAAATTTGGTGTGGTTGTAGATGAAAATCATTATAAACTCATACTTTGAGAGCTGAAAAATGTAATATCTTGTATTATTGCACAAGACTACAACGTTGTTTTCAAGATCAGTGCAGCACCGTCAGAAAACATCATTTTCAACACAGAAAGATGATCATTTAAAACTCTGGCATGAAAGGCAGTGGGTGAAAATCACTCCTTTGACAATTAATCTATTTTTTCAAAGTGAAAAAGTGGTTTGTTTTGGAGGCATGATGAGACTTTTCTGACCCATTAGGAAAACAAAAAGAAGCCAAACCAAACAAAAATCTAAAGATAGTCCAACTTCAATACGTTCACGGACTTTTATGTAAAAGTGTATTACAGTAGATGTCAGTGGGAATGTGGACAGCGGTGTGGTTGTGATCTGTCAGACGTTTAAATGATGGGTCCTCTTTAAAGTTGGGACGAATCCTGTATTTTCTTCCCTCCGTCTCATTCGCATCCAGCTGAAAACAAATAAATAAATCAAGATGAATCCAGTGGGTTTGACCGCAGCTTTCGGATATTAAACCAATCTTCTTGATTTCATTTGCTGAAGCACAGCCTGCAAATAGTGTTATGGTTGATCTAAAAATATTGGACCTATTCAAAATCTGACGACTTATCCTCGACGAATCCTGTCTGACATAATTATATTGTTATGGCAATTTTCATATTCACTTAAAAAATGAAGCATTATCATCTGTTTACCAATAGACGTCTTGGCTTTTTTCTTTTTTCAACCCCACGTTGAGGAGGAGGAACAGCAGACACTTATATGGAGATGTAAGACCCCTGCCGTGCCTCTGCCAATTTACATCAATGAGCACAGCAGAGACGGAGCAATACGAGGTGAAAAGCATGATGAGATATGAAAGAATTCTGGGTTTAGAGCTACTGAAGGGACGAGGGGGAGAAGGAGAGAGAAAGCAAATGGGGAGGGCTAGTGGGGAAACACTTGCTTCCTAATAAAGCAACAGCGTGGCCAGCTCATACATCTCATCTGTCAATTAGAGGAGAAAAATGGCAGGGACCTCTTCACCTGAGAGTGGGAGGTACTTTTTAAGATGGAAGGGAGAAGCTATATGGGAGGAAAAATCCAAGGAACAGGCAAAGGATGGGGTACTGCAGTAAAAAAAACTGAGGCAATGGTTGAATGAGAGAGTAAAAAAAAGTGTGAATGTGGTGAACAATATAGAAATAAAGGACAGGAGGGAAGATGATGCAGTGAAGAGGCATTCAAGAAAGCAGTGAGGCTCAAACACAAAATGTCCTCATTGCTAACTTACTACTGTACAGTATATGTAAATAGAAGGAAAGTAAATAGACAAAAGATGAAAATACAGTTTAAAAACACTTACATTGTCCTTTGCATTGTAATAGGCAATTTCCTCATCCTGTAAAACAATAAAACAAATGTTACTTTTTGGTATTGTGCAAAGACACATTTGTGTTGTCACAAAACATTTCTATGGAAGATTTTTTTATTTGTTCTACTTGCTCTCTGTGTTCGCACTATTTGTTAAGTTGTCAGTTTTATATGTGATTCCACATATATAAATGTGGGAGTGTTCATTTTCTGCCTATATGCCAATGCATTTTCAGACATTAAAAGCACAATGAGGTCATTCATGACAGGCAGACATATTTAAAATAAAAAAATGTGGCATTTCTTGAAGGAATAATGATCAATTGCTGCTTTTACATGCCAGAGATCAACCTACATTTAACGAGGAGGGACACAGTTAGTGTTTTAGGCAAACCGTGTAAACAACTTTATGCCTTATTGCAAGATCTCAAGAGATAAGTCAGTGCTTAGAATTTGTGTTGGAAATTACTCTCAGAAACCCCCATACCAATGTTTACCTCAGTATCTGTAAAGGTGACTGTTAGAGTCATTTTTGCGTTGTCTAATATCAGTGAGCTGTGGTGGCCATCTTGAATTGAATTGTTTGTACATTCAAACATTACTTTCACCAAATTTTAATAAAATCTGCACAGTGGTTCATAAAATATTTTGCTAACAGACAGACAGGTGGGGCTAGCTTCAAAGGTTAAGACTAAAGTTGTAAACACAAATACTGTCAAATGTTTAGCACACTCTGTAGGAGATGACGCTCAGCTACTATCATGATAAATTAGAAAATATCTAATATTCACGATGTTAGATCCATTTTTTGTGTTTTTCTAAGGTCAGTTGGCTTTGACGGACATCTTGAAATGTATTAATCAGTTGTAGATATACATCCAATAATTTAGTTAGCTTCAATAAAATGCATACACCATTGCTACAGAAGCAGGCAAAACATTATTGCCCCTCAGGCCTTGGCAGCAGACAATAACTATAACTGTGTCTTTCTTGACCACTAGTCACTCCTTAATAAAAGTGTTCTGTATTGTAGCTCTTGTATTTGGAGATGTAATGAGTCATAACACCGTGCACAATGGGCAATGAAGCATAATTAGGCAATAAAGGTGTGATTATAGCTTCATTTAGCAATGGAGCTGTAAACCCTGTTTATGACAGGTATCTGCAAACTGATCACATCTGTTCAGACAAAGGAGAGAAAAAAGAAGTCCAGAGAAACAAAATTTGTGTTTTTGAGTGACTTTGTATAGTTTTGTATTGTTTTAACTTTTTTTTGTTGTTGTTCGTTTTACCTCAAACTCGTCTTTCCACATATGTTCCATCTGAAATACTTCAGCAGCTGTGGCCAGTTTCTAGGGAGACAAATGTGACAGAATTAGAAACTGCTGTGTGTGTTTACTCCACTGCATCTGTCTCATTTTAGAAAACATGTATTAAAGACAGTGAAGCAAAAACATCTCAGGAACAGTGGAATTATTACCATCCCATTCACAGCTAAAAACAACAAGACAATCTCAGTCTTGCAGCATTTTCTGCCCACTAAAGGCCACAACACTGAGTATGAGAATGTCAGATTGAAAAGGTTGGAACATAGACAAATTTGCATGTGTGTGTGTGGGCGTGTGTTTCCAAGTGTGAACAAGACAGTGAGTGAAACAAAGAAGAAAATGAAGAAAAAGGGGCAGATCACAGGAAAAGGTCAAAGACAAATGGACTGCCAGGCGGGATGGCATCACTCAAATTAGTCGTTACTGAATAACGAGAAATACATGTGATCAACATGAGCTTGGCTGTTGCACATCTGAAAAAAGTGAGAGGTTGCATTAAAAGTACAAAAGTAAATTACAAGCAATACAAAGAATGTACTTACAGCAACCTGATGTATTTGAAAATTCCTAAAATAGCTCAAGATATGAGCAGGAAAGAACTTAAACATCAGACAGTTTGAAGCTTTGAATGCAATTATATCCAATTTATACTTATTGTTAAACTGGGTTTATTTTTCAGAAACAGATGATGTCTAACCCTGAGTGCTAGGAAACGCCTTGTATCTGTGACTTTCCTTCCCTTCATTGATTACGGTGACATTATCTACATGAATGCTCCTACAAGCACCCTGCAGATGTTGGATGTTGTCTATCATGGTGCACTAAGATTCATAACTGGCTGTGATTATCGTACCCACCACTGCACCCTGTATTCACTGGTTAACTGGACATCATTAACCTCACACAGACTCTTCCACTGGTACATTTTCATCTTAAATCACTTCTTGGTCTGCTGCCTTCATACATCTCATCCTACATGTCTTTGCATGAGTGCAGCTACAACGTGCACTCTCAGGACATGATTACCTGCAGTGTTCCGTCAGTGAGGACTGAACTTGGCAAAAGGGCCTTCTACTACTCCGCTCCTGCTTCCTGGAATATCTTACAAAAAATACTTAAAAGCTTTCGGCCTTGACCTCTCTAAATGGTTTTAAAGGTATTGTGACATGATGTTGGAAATTTGCATATTTGTAACAACATATATATCTTATATCATTGAGCTCTGTTCGTTTCTGCAAAATAAATTATAAATATATTAAAATTTCATTCCAAGCTATGGTAATTTTTTCTCTGGGACACGCCGCTAAAAATCAGCGCATTTCCACAATACGTCATCAGTGACGTGACAACGGGCAGAAGGCAGAGCCTTGCCTGTTTGTCTGTTGTTTTTTAACTGCTTGCCATACAGTTTCATTTCCTGAAAGATCGCCTCTTTTTTGTGTAACTTGAAAAATTTCGTCACGTGGTAGCGCATTTGGGTGTTCTAATGTCTCTAGTGAACAAGTGAGCATTCAAAAATTACCAAAAGATGAGAAACTTCAACAAGAATGGACCAGACAAGGACCGGTGGGTTCCTACTAAAGAGTCGTATATCTGCAGCGACCATTTTACTGCCGATTGTTTTCAGGAAAAACCTGGTATAAAAGAATATTTAGGATTACCAGTAAGATTCAGAAGACTTTTAAAACCGGATGCTATTCCTACTATTTTTAAAATAAAATCTACAGAAGAAAGTCCCACAGCTACCACGTCAAAACAACGCAGGGACCATCGGAAGACTGTCCAGGAGATGAGTAAGTCTTTGTGTAAACATAATCGGAGGTGTGTAGTGTTTTAGATTATAAACTATATATTTTACGTGAGTTCATGTTGTTTTACTTTATACACTGTGAGTGTATAAAGCCAATTATCACAGCAGAGTCTTTATGTTCGCTGCTAACAAGCTAGCCGAATCAGAAGCACACACACTTTTCTAATAATGTATTTTTAAATTATGTCTGCGCGATCAAGTAACATCAGTAAGTTTTTTTATTCAGGGAGGGTTTACTAATGAGAGTTTTGGATGATTTATTGTTTTAAAATGATAGATCTCAGATGCACAGGGACTAAGCCGAGATAGTTGCTAACAAACATTAGCCGAGATACAGGAGCAAACACTTTGCTATTTATGTATTTTTAAATTATGTCTGCGCGATCAAGTAACATCAGTAAGTTACCGCTGCTCATCAAACAGGCCCCCTCCCTCTCGTTTTTCAAATCCCGGTTAAAAACTCACTACTACTCCATTGCTTTCAATGCCAGCTGATTTGTATTGGATCGTTTTATTTATGATCTGCAATGTTTTTATGTTTTTCGTGTTGCACTTCATTGTCTGTGTTGCCTGTTGCGTGTTTGTTTGTCCAGCACTTTGGTGTGGACTTGTTCCTGTTTAAAGTGCTTTATAAATAAAATGGTATGGTAATGGTAACAAACATTAGCCGAGATACAGGAGCAAACACTTTGCTATTTTTTTTATTTTTATTATGTCTGCGCGATCAGGTAACATCTGTAATTTATTTTTATTCGGGGAGGGTTTATTAATGAGAGTTTTGGATGATTTACTGTCTTAAAATGATAGATCTCAAACGCGATCGGGCCTCTGTTAGCGTTAGCCCAAGAACAAAGAACCACAGGAGAAGCTAACCCCACATAGCTACTGTGTAAAAAATAAACCGTGTCTAAATCACTTTTCCATTGATCGAGTGTCCAATAACTGTATTTGATAAATAATAACCCTTTAATTGCTTTAATACATTCAAGTACTAACAATAAGTTGTTTTTGTTTGCTGTTAAAAAAAGCCGAAATAACATGAGTTGCACACACACTTTTCTAATAATGTATTTTTAAATTATGTCTGCGCGATCAAGTAACATCAGGAAGTTTATTTATTCAGGGAGGGTTTATTAACGATAGTTTTGGATGATTTACTGTTTAAAAATGATAGATCTCAAACGCAATTGGACATGCTCCGCCATTATTATTTAAATGCGCGTTGGAGCGTGCCTTCCCGTTGTCACGTCACATGACGTTTTGCGGAAATGCACAGATTTTTAGGGGCATGTCCCAGAGAAAAAACTAACATAACTTAGAATGAAATTTTAATATATTTATAATTTATTTTGCAAAAACGAACAGAGCTGAATGATATAAGATATATATGTTCTGACAAATATGCAAATTTCCAACATCATGTCACAATACCTTTAAGGATCTGTTGGAATCCTGGCAAAAACCAATACAGATATGTTCCTGTTTTTGATTTTCTACATGTACCTTATAATGTTTTGATACATTAATATTTTGTTTTCTTTTTTTTTTAAAAATCTGTATTTCTCTCTTGTCTAAAAAAGCTAAATCTTACCCTCTGTACATTCAAAAAAAATTGTGCTTTGTTTTGTTTTGTTTTTTGAATGTCCAGAGGACCATTTCATTTCATTTCATTTATTCATTTATATAGCACTTTACACAACCACGGTAGTGGTGACCAAAGTGCTTAACAAAAAACAGTGCAGTACTTAAAAAGACAGATTAAAAATCAAGAAAAACACAACATAAAAGCAAAAATAAAACCAGAAATGTCACCACATATTTAATTACTAAAAGCCAGTTTGAATAAAAAAGTCTTAAGCTTTGATTTAAAAGGGCCAAGTTCAGTAATCTGGCGTAGCTCAAGTGGGAGTGTATTCCAGAGTCGAGGTGCGGCCGCAGAAAAGGCACGGTCACCCCAACGTTTATATTTTGTCCGTGGAACAGAGAGCAAGAGTTGGCTATCTGACCTCAGAGACCTGGAGCGGGCGGGGAAACTTAACAACTCCGTTATATAAGTAGGAGCGAGGCCATTCAGAGCTTTAAAAACAAATAATAAAAGTTTAAAATCTATCCTAAAACGGACAGGAAGCCAATGTAGTGAGAATAAAACAGGTGTGATGTGGTCCCATCTAGGAGTGTTGGTTAAAAGGCGAGCTGCTGCATTCTGAACAAGCTGGAGGCGGCTCAGTGTTGACTGAGGCACACCAACATACAGAGCGTTACAATAATCGAGCCTAGAACTGATAAAAGCATGAACAGCCTTCTCCAAGTCACAACGGTTTAAAAAGGGTTTGACCTTTTTTAAAAGACGTAAATAAAAAAATCCAGACCGGACAACAGAGGCGATGTGTTTGTCAAAATGTAAAGCCTTATCAAAGGTCACTCCAAGGTTTTTCACACTGTCACTGAAGTTAATATTCACATTTCCCAGGCCAGTTGCATCTTTGTTACCAAATAAAATCCATTCTGTTTTACTGTCATTTAAAAATAGGAAGTTATTGTTTAGCCAATGTTTGATTTCAGAGATGCAGTCAAAGAGAGAACACATTGGGTTACTGGATCCAGGCCTTAATGGTAAATAGATCTGCAAATCATCTGCATAAAAATGAAAGTTGACATTGTGTTGTCTTATAATAGATCCAAGTGGCAACAGGTACAAGGAAAAGAGCAGAGGGCCCAAAATGGAACCCTGGGGCACCCCACACAGAAGAGGGGCTGTAGAGGAAGAGTAGCCATTGAGCAAGATAGAGAAAGTCCTATCAGATAAATAGGACGTGAACCACTTCAGGGCCGTGCCACGAATCCCAACAAAATCATGGAGGCGAGACAGAAGGACAGAGTGGTCCACAGTGTCAAAGGCTGCTGTGAGGTCGAGAAGCACCAGAGCTACTGGGCATCCAGAGTCAACTGACTGAGCTATGTCGTTATGGACTCTCAGTAATGCAGATTCTGTGCTATGCCGGGATCTAAAACCAGATTGAAATTCATCAAGGAGTGTGCTTTTTTCCAAAAAAGGCTGAATTTGCATAAGAACGATTTTTTCTAAAACTTTGGAGAGGAAGGGTAAATTAGAAATGGGTCTAAAATTAGATAAAACCAAGGGATCAAGATTTGTTTTTTTGAGAAGGGGGCGGACTGTTGCATGTTTAAAAGCAGAAGGCACAACTCCAAGGGACAGACATGAATTGAAAAAAGCAAGAAGATAAGGACCAATAATATTAAATACCTCTTTCAATAATCTAGTGGGGATGAAATCAGTGGGGCAGTTAGTGGGTTTAACAGATTTAACTATTTTGTCCAAGAGGGAATATGACACTGGTTCAAACTGTTCGAATAAAGCAGAACCAGCAGAGATAGGTGAAAACTCAGAAACAGAAGTAGCAGGTGCACCTGTGGCTTGTCTAACTGATGCAACTTTATCAATAAAAAATGATAGAAAGTTCTCACAGGTGGAGGCTGAGGCATCAGGTAAGACTGAGGTGGGTGGATTTAAAACAGAGTTGATTGTATTAAATACCAGACTTAGCTTTTTTTTTTTTTTCTACCTGGATTATTGAGCATGCATCAGGGTATTTATCTCTTATGTTTGTCTATTGTTGATTGTTTAAGGAAATGTCTACTGTTACTGTTGTCATTCTTTAGTTTGTAGCAGGTCGCTCTTGTAAGTGAGTCCTCGAGGCTCAATGAGATTAACCTGACGAAATAAAGGTTGAATGAATTGTGACATTTGTTCCCAATTGTAAAACCACAGCAGGCTT
>JBBPBX010017434.1:8390-32766 GCA_038048925.1 Garcialebias charrua
TATATATATATATATATAAATTCAAAACAGTTTGCTTCCTATCTGAGAGGAAAGAACAAAATCTTCACAAATACAGAATAAAAGTCTAGTTGTCTTGTTCTCTAATCGTTTTTTTAGATGAAAGTCACAACTTTTTAGACACTATTACTTAACTTATGTTTTCTTCCTGAGGTTTGGGCTGCTGATCATCACTGAAGTTCTCTGTGGGAGTTCCTAATTCATCAGGTAAAGGAAACGTGGCTCCTGTAATGTTTTTAGCTGCGGGTGCCTTTTGAGTTTTCTGACTCACAAGCCAAATTAGGTATAAAAAAAAATAAAAAAAACTATCTGTCATGCCTTCGCTGCAATCAAATCTGAAAAAGAAAAAGAAAAATATGTGCGAGGAATAAGCAGATATGGAAGATCAAAGTGTGACAAATCAGAGCCTGAAATGACATCCCGGTCTGACAGGAAGCTCTCAGCTCTGACAGGCTGTCAATTCGACCTTGAAATCAACACAAACATGATGAAAAGCAGCGAAGACCAGAGGATGATGCAATAACTGACTGACAGGAAACGCTCTCTGAATTTTAGATGCAGTAGCACTTATGTCAATTATACGGTTTAGTCTGAAATATAATGAGTCAACACCCATTCAGTAACCATGAAATGGTCTTATCACCCGGCCATCTGTAACACTGGCTTTCAAAGCTTTAGATTATTCTGTATCATGTGAGGAATTAACAACAAAAAGTTCTTAACTTATAAACTGCAATAAACAAACCTCTAGAATTCAAGGGAATGCATTTTGCCCCCTGCTTTTCATGCAAGGCTTCGAAACTAAGATCGTGAAGAGAAATAATGAAGATTTAAGAGTTTTGTTATAAATTTGTAAATAACTTTATGCACAATCCCTCGTGATTTTGTCAGATCCCACAAATTGTGTCAATGCTCAGAGATTGTGCCGAGAAAGCCTCTCATGCTACCTCCCCACTGAATCTTAGCTCAATAGCTACAAAACTGACTGAACTACAGCCGTTTTTGAGTTGGATAATGTTGATCAGATGTGGCAGCCATCTTGAACCAAGCTGACTCCAAATGTCAGTCAATTAGATGTACATAGGCCTGTCGCGATAAACAATAAATCAGTTAATTGCATGATAAATGAAAATTATCAACCTCATTTTCATTTATCAGCTTTATCGTTTCTTCGTGTCTCTCTCTTTCTGAAGACACTGGATGACAAAAATCTCAATCCGGTGCTCCTCACTGACCCCTCCCTTTCTCTTTAGAATCCATTTTAATCGTCCAAAATGGCATTTTTGGATTGTTAAAAGCATCTAAGCTGAGAAGCTAAGCTATGAGCTAAGCTAACAGGCCGACCTCGGGAAAAACCTCTGTCTTGTTGAAGTTCCAAAATTCACAGTTGAAACCCGTGCCTTTGTGTAAAAAGTTTTTCTCTGCAAAAAGAAGCTGAGAACTTGTTTACTGATCTTTTATTGAAAATTTTGTGTGACAAATGCTATGCTAAAAAGCTCAAACCACACCGAGCCTCTGTAATTTTGCGAACCGAAGAGAGAGCCCATGTCGCGTCAGGGGGCCACCCTCCCATTTTTCTTAGAGAGACACGCTGCTCGCTCCCTCACTATCCATCCTTTGGTTCAAACAGTCTTATACTGCCATCCAGTGGTAAAAAAACTACATGAAAACAAAGTAAACATTTATTCTTAAATTTGGCAATAATTACTAATTATTGTCAAATTCCTAACAATAGTATCGTTTATCGCAATAATTTCTGAGACAATTAATCGCCCAGCAAAATTTGTTATCGTGACATGCACATCCATTGATTATTTTCTGTATTTAATAATAATATAATAATAATAATGAATTCAATTTATAACGCGCTTTTCATTAGTGAAAATCTCAAAGCGCACACACATTGAATGCTACACACATTCATACACCTGTAGCGGCAGACTACCATGCAAGGTGCTTTCCAGACCTACCGGGAGCAACTCGGGGTTAAGTGTCTTGCCCAAGGACACAACGACACATGGTGTGGGGGGACACAACTGTTCAGGGGGGTTATTGAGATATTTTGCTAACAGCCAGAATGGACTCAAACAGATACATTTTAGACAAAGACCTTTCTGGATGGGACGCGAAACGTCTTCATCTGCAGAAAAGAAGTCCAGTTGCTTTGTGTGAAAATGTTTGGGAGCTCTTTGTAATCAACTGGCTCATTTTGAATTCGATGCCATCACTCGATGAGGCAGAAACATGTTGCAGCTGAGTTACATCACCTCTTCGTTTACCAACTCTCTTTAAGGGCTTAGGAACTTAAAATAAAAAATAAAAACTGCTCCGACAGTTTTAAGGTAAAATGGTTTCCTGTTCCTCCTTGACAGGAAAAGGACTTTGTCAAGAAGGAACAGGGAAACATTTATCTTTAAACCATTTGAGCAGTTGAGTTCAGCTGCTCACAGGAGTAACGAGTCCAATTAGGGGTTCAGTGTCTTGCCCAGGGACACTTTAGCATGTGACTGCTGATGGAATTGAACCCCCAACTCTCCCATTGGAGGACATCTGTTCTAACCACTCAGCCAATATTTTTGTTAACCTTGATTGTTTTTCACAGATTTTCCATCCAGTTCTTGATTTTAACTTTAGACAAATTATTATTGTTGTACCCTAACGGCAGGTGATGATGTTAGGCCTCTTTCTTTGTTTTGTTTCTTAATCCTTTTAGAACATTTTTTTGTACAATTGTCAGGACTGGTAGTCCTCTTCTGGTTCTCCTTGTGATGCTCTTCAACCACACTTTCTTAAAGAGGTTTTCCCTTGTTTTAAACATTTGGTTCTTAACCTTTTTAACAGTAGTTTGTTATCTGGAGTAGTCCCTGCTAATTTTAAACACGCTGTTGTGCAGCCCCTATTAAAAAAACCGGTCTCAATGTGTTGGGGAATTTTAGGCCCATCTCTAAACTTCCCCTGCTGTCAAATATCTTGGAGAAAATTGTTTATGCTCAGTTAAAATCCTTCTTGGATGAATATAACATCATGGATGTGTTCCAGTCTGGATTTAAAACTCTCCATAGCACAGAGTCAGCTCTGCTGAGAGTTTTTAATGACATCCTTCTTGGCATGTGACTCGGGTGATCATGTGATCCTTGTGTTACTGGACTTAACTGCTTTGTTTGACACAGTGGACCACAGCATTTTATTGTCACGTCTACAACACCAAGTAGGCATCAGTGGGACTGCTCTGGAGTGGTTGGGGTTCTAACTGGCTGACAGAACATTTTCTGTAAAATTTGCTGGGTATGAATCCTTTTCTGCTCCTTTGTCATGTGGCGTACCTCAGGGATCAATTTTAGGGTCTTTGCTTTTTGCTTTATATCTGCTTCCTCTAGGATTGATTTTTTTAGAAAACATGGCATCTCCTTTCACTGCTACGCTGATGATTGCCAAATCTATGTGCCTTTGAGTCAGTTGATGCCTGGTCCATTAAACCTCTTTTATCGTGTCTCGAGGATCTTAAAGCTTGGATGGCCCTAAACTTTCTGCACTTTAATGAAAAAAAAGACTGAGGTACTTGTTTTTGGACCTAGTGGAGCTTGTTCAGCCCTCCAGTTGACTTAGACCCCCTGACAATGTATGTAAAATCTACAGTTACAAATCTTGGTTTTAAGATGGACAGTGATTTTAAACTCGAGAGTCAAATAAGGGCCACAGTAAAGTCTGTTTTTTATAATTTAAGAACATTGGCAAAGGTGAAACCTATTGTTTCACGGCAACAGTTCGAAACAGTAATCCATGCCTTCATTTCATCACAGCTGGATTACTGTAATTCTCTCTATTTTGGAGTCAGCCAGTCCTCACTTGCACGTCTGCAGCTGGTGCAAAATGCTGCTGCACGACTTTTAACTGGAACACACAAAAGAGAGCACATCACACCTGTCCTGGCTTCTCTCCACTGGCTGCCCGTGTATTTTAGAGTTCATTTTAAAATTCTCTTGTTTGTTTTAAAGGTTTTAAACAGCCTTTCCCCCTGCCTTATTTGGCAGAGCTTCTACACCATTACACTCCATCCAGGTCACTCAGGTCTGCTGACCAGCTGCTCCTGGTCATTCCAAAGAGTAAGAGGAAGCTTCGAGGAGACCGGGCCTTCTCTGTTAGTGGCCCTAAGTTATGGAACGCTCTGCCTTTACACATTCGACAGGCCCCTTCACTGTCCATTTTTAAAACCCGTTTGAAAACTCATCTCTACTCATTGGCCTTCAACCCAACTGAGACTTGATTTTATTTCATTTTTTGTTGATTTTACCTGTTTAACTTGTCATTTTATTGTATTTTAAACTGAGTTTTTAGTTCACTGTGTGTTAGTTTTGTAGCTCTGTTTTTATGTTTTCTTTTATCTTGTTTGTAACTGATGTTCAGCACTTTGTTTCAGCTGTGGCTGTGTTAAAGCGCTTTATAAATAAAGCTGATGATTGATGATGATGATGATGATGATGATTTAAATTTAAAACATTAAGTCCTTTATTCTCATTAACCTTGCAGAGGAAGGTTTATAGCATGAGACTTTTCTTCACCATTCATCATTTCAATGCACAGGAGAAACTGTAAAAAACTTGAAAAATAAAATAAATTATAAGCGCATTAAAAACAACCCCCAACAAGCTCAAAACACAACATCTAAGGTACAGTTTGTTGACCCATCCATTATCTTTAACCCGCTTCTTCCTTTCTGGGTCATCGGGGGTCACTGGTGCCACTATCCAGCAGTCACTGTGCAAGAGGCGGGGGACACGTCTCCAGTCCATCACAGGGACACATAAGCCATTCACTCTCTCACCTATGGACAATTTAGAGTCACCAATCAGCCTAACATGTTTTTGGTCTGTGGGAGGAAACCCAAGCATGCACGGATAGAGCATGAAACTCCACCCAGAAAGGCCCCAGCCGGGATTTGATCTGGCAACCTTTGCGCTGAGAGGCAACAGCTCTACCGACTGAGCCACCGTGCCATACAGTTGGCCCATAAACATAAAATAAAGATCAAATAAATAAAATAATCAAAAATAAAATCAATATTATTTTTCATTTATGGGACACGTCAGACAGAAAGTGAAGCATGTCAACCATTACAGTAGCATTAAATTAAATTCTACTCATGACGACTTAAAAAAAATCAAACACTGAAGATTATTTAGAGATAACTTGCCTGAGCTCTGAGCTCTCCCACAGAGAACTGGATGACCACAGCGTTGGGACTCGGCCCGCAGTCAATGCGCTCCACAGTGCTGGAGTCGATCTTCAGCTCGCTGCTGATCTCAGCGCTCTGGATGAAATCCTCCGTCTTGAGGTCCTCCACGCGCTTTAGCTCCCCGTCAGCCAGCTGGATGATGGAGCCTCGCATGAAAAATGGAGGAAGCACCACGGGAGATGGTGGAGAAGAGACAGATGGGGATGATGGGGAGGCTTGGACGGAAGCGGGAGCAGGAGTGGGAGCTGGGAGAGGAGCTGCCACCGCGGTGGGCACAGGGTTCGAGGGCAGTGCAGGCAATGTTGCAGCCTGTACCAAAGCTGAGGGGGGTTGATGTCCATCTGGCCCAAGTGCCTCACACTTGGACAGAGCTGTGGCTAGATAAGCATGCGGCATGGCAGTGGATATTTGAGGGGTAGTAGTGGCAGTTAAGGTGCTGACAGCACGACTAACCTCAATTTCTGTGCCATTATTGGCACTGCTGACTGGAATGAGGAGGGACTGGCCACTCGGGATGACCAGGTGCTGCGGCAGCGCTGCGTGGTAGCTAACAGCGTGCTGGTTTCCGCTGGTGATATAGCCAATGATGGGAGGTTGTGCGGAGGAGTAGAGACTGGCTGGCAGCTCTTCATGGGATAGAGAGGTCTGGATGACAGCATGAGAAGCAACAGACTTCACCACCTCCGAAGAAGAAAGGGAAGAGAAAGAGGAGGCCCTGGCTATTGGTTTCCCCAAACAGATGCTTCCTTTCTCAGTCTGGACTAAGGAGATCTTATTTGAGGCAGCCTCGTGTTCAGCTGCGTGGTTGGGTTGGGCTACAAAAAAAAGGGAGGTCTGAAGCCCTGCATGATTTTGGCCATAGTCAGCAGGTAGGAGGATATGTCTGGTTTCATAGCTCTGGACTGACTGATGGCTGGCTGCATGGCTGGAGGACTTTACCTGCTTGACCACTTCCAGGTCTCCGTTCATCACACCCTTAGCATGCCCCTCAGGCTTCTTTCCAGCTGAACCATCTGCGTACTGAACCACAAACTGCGACGAGGCAAGCGTCAGTGTCTGAGGGAGGACGGTGGTGTGCGGGTGGAGCTGGAGGTGGGCTGTGGGTGACGCCACGGCGTTTCTGCTGACAGTTAAAGGTGTTCTGTGATCCAGGTGGATGTACTGGTTGGGGATGTGAGGAGAACTTGAAAGTGAAACGGGAGCTAGATCTGTGGGGGAGAGACCTATTTGAAACTCCCCTTTGGCGTTGGGGGACACGAGGGCCGTGGTGTAACCATCAGGCTGGGAACGCTGTCCTAATATAGCAGTGCTGTTAGGTGCAGGACTAGCATTAGTTGGGATGATGTGAGAGGAGATGTACCCAGCGTAGGGCCCAGAGCTGATGAACTGGACATTGGGTCCCAGCTGAGCAAACTGGATCATTCCAGCTTGCTGGGGAAGGGCAGCTGGGTAAACTGCAGGTAGAGAAGCCAAGGGCACGGCAGATAGGGGAGTTGCTGGAGAGGGGATGGACGTGGAAGGAGACGACATGGTGGAGGGGATTGGACACCTTGGACTCTCAGCTTCTCTGGACTTGCAGCGTTCACTGGCCACACTTGCCAGCCATGCTAGGTTTTCCGCATGGGGACCATCAGTGGGCACCACAGCAGGAGATGCTGCAGCAACTACCACTACAGGCCTCTGCTCCAATGCCAGGATCTCCCGCTTCTTAGGCGGCAGGCATCCATTACTCCACTCTTGATTGGACTTCATGGTGTCACCGTGGTGCAAATGTTATTTTGTATTACTTTTAGGCTTCTCCTCTTCTCAGATCCACTCTCTGGATATGACCTCTGTGCTCCCTGTGGTTCTGACTCTTTGAAGTTACTGGTGGACAGGATCAGCTACCACACCAGAGAAAACTGAGTCATCCCAGCTCACAAAATCAGCTCCATAAACTTCATGAGGAATCATCTCTGAGCACTCCACCGTGTCCACTATGTTAACAGGAATCTGTAAGCAGAAAGGGTGAAAATCAGATGTAATTTTACAATGACCTATTTGTACTGGGGCTGTTTAATGTAAAGTACTTGGCTTGAGTAAAACTTGTTTTAGTATTATGTCAAGTTGTGCTTATTGGTGTTCTTTGTTCTGCCAGTAGGTGTCACCAGCTACAGTATAAGCAATGTTTTTGATTTTTGTTTATCTCATGCACTTGAGCACAACATGTGATCCAGTGGTTGCAGTTCTGTCTCTAAGAATAACCTCAAGAGATTCACCTCGTGGACTACGTGAATTTACTTGATAACACAACCTTGTTTTCCTTGTACCGGTACATTCATTTGTAACAAACAGAAAGTGCAGTACATTGTTGTACAACTACTTGTTTTGCAAAAGGATTTCTCTCCATGTAACGTTTGCTGAACTAGATCAGGGTTTATTTTAGGGAAGCTGAGTGAAGCGATAAGAGTATCTGGAAACAGTCTATTAATGGGCAGCGTGTGTTTTTGTTTTTATTTTAACAATCAGAGAACTTCTTGTAGCCAGTGGAGCAGACCGGTTCTGTAAAAATAAATCCACCCACAGAAAGGAACTCTGGGTCAGTGGACACTATACATGAAAACATGAAGTTTGATTGTGCTTAATGCAGCGAGGCTTGTTCCTCCAGTCAACAAAGTGCAACTAAATATTTTAATAATGGTATTGTATTATGTGCTGTTTGAATAATGGACTTGGGATAAACAGGAAAGAGGACAATTAACGAGTTAGTGAGTTTATTGTAGAATCAGGCAGACTAAAAGTTAGCTTAAAAGAGAAGCGAAACAGGTTCTTAGCGCCGCTACAGAGGTAATTTCCAGAGGAGACATGATCATACAGAATATTTATGATTAGACACATTAAAACATCTCCACAGCTTTTATGAAATCTAATTGAATTAACAAGGATTTTTACTTCTCATGAGCTTCTTTTTAGCAGTTTTGTCTCTCTGAAGAACTATTTGTTCCGGCCGGCTTATCCGTGGGTCAGTGCATAGGACTCTGAGTTGTTCATTAGCCAGAAGCTCCAATAAGGTGGACCGTGTGTGTGTGTGCGTGTGTGTGTCTTTGTTTATGTTACTTTCTAAGGCCCATTTTTCCAACTTATACTACATTGTGAGGACCAACTGCTGCTCATGGGGCCCAAAGCCCGGTCACCATAAGAAGAAGTACCATTGTTGGGTTAGGGGTTAGGTTTAGGACTAAGGTGTGAATTGAGGATGTGTTAGGTTTAGGGTAAAGGTCAGGGTTAGGCTATAGAAATAATGAAAATGAGTGGAAGTCAATGCAAAGTCCACATAAAGATAGTAAAACAAACCTCGGTGTGTGTGTGTGTGTGTGTGTGTGTGTGTGCGCGTGCGCACGCGCATGTTTATGTTACTTTGTGAGGCCCGTTTTTCAACACGTACTACAGTGTGAGGACCAACTGCTCTTTGTGGGGACCAAGGCCCAGTCCCCATACGGTTCAAGCATTGTTGGTGGGTTAGGGGTTACGTTACTACGGTGTGAACTGAGGATGGGTTAGGTTTAGGGTTTGGTATGTACTGGTAATGGTTAGGTTTAGGGTTTGGTATGTACTGGTAATGGTTAGGTTTAGGGTAGGTGTCAGGGTTAAGCTAGAAATTAATGGAAATTAATGGAAGGCAATGCAAAGTCCCCGTAAAGATAGCAAGACAAACATGTGTGTGTGTGTGAAAGACAAATATACATCCCTCCATTTATTTTTCTTTGTATACTCTGAATTCAGAGGTGTTTCACTGCACTGGTTGATCATGCCTCAGTGTGTTTGCACCAGTGACTCTCTCACTATAGGAAACAAACGCAGACATGTTACATAAGGACTGAGGGGGGAGGGGGGGTGAAGCAACCTTGGTCATTTTGTTGTATTTGGACACATCTCCCTCCAACGCCTGTTTCGACAAGGTCATTGCATCGAATAGCAGAGAGAACCTCTGCTCAGTTTACAGCAGAGTGGACTCACCAAATGTAACAAAGGAGGACAGAAGCAGAGATGGAGAGAAACAGCGTCAAAGAGAGGAGAACGAAGGGGAGCAGAGGAAGCACAATGCACGATGCAGAACTGTGGGGAACGAGAACAAGGGGAAGGAGATCAGGAAAAGGAGATGTAGGAGGGGAGAAGACAAGAGTTCTGCTTTTCCTGACCCACATTGAGCAGCGCCTGCAGCATCAGAGCGCCATTGCCCCCCGCCTCACCGAGAGATCCCCGATCAGCGGCCCAGCTGCCACTACAGTCTGAGCTACAGTGTGCAGCAACTGCTCAGTGGCAACACAACCCCACCTCAGCAACACTGTTGTCAACAATGTAATGACATCACATCTGAAGACCAAGCATCTCTTATCCTCAAAGCAGCGCGGCGGTTCCAAACCGACGCACGAGCACTTTGCAGGAACAAAAACAGGAGGGTGTCTCTGCTCTCCTAGAAAACACATGCACACACACCAATCAGCTGCCAAGAGCCTCCCTAGATCTTCCCCATGTCCGCCTATAATCAGGAGCGGTGACACCAACAAACATGATGTTACTATGAGGAACAAAGGAAAGCTTTCAAGACGTGACAGTCCCACCAACCGAGACGGCATGGAAGCCTTGAGCCAGTCTTCGTGCTGACACCTCTAAGGAGGGATGTCAACGTAGAGCAGAGGGACAGAACGTGCTCTGTCACCACACTGATGGGACCGAGGGACAGAGAGAAATGCAATTTCAATCCTGTGTATGTCCTGTACATGTTGCAGTTTTGACAATAAAGTTGACTTTGACTTTTGACTTTGACTTGACTGATGCTCTTCAGCTCAGACAGGCAGAGATGAAGCACACTGAACGTGTGATGTCTGTTCTGTAAAACACTACAGAGACAGGTTTGTGCAGTCGTCTGTGTGTCTGCAGACGAGATGATTCCACTCAGCCTCCTCTCTGCTGTCTCCAGGTGAGAGCCCCCCCCCCCCAGCAGGGTTACATCTCCTCAGTTGTGCTGCAGTTGCCGGTTTTGTTCAATCCCCCCGCCTCTTTGCCCTCCACCAGATTTGCTAGTCTGCTCCCAGACTCCTCTTTAATTCCTCGTATTGATCTACGGCTTCATAGAAACAACATTTTCTCTGCAGTAGGATTGTGCAAGAAGGCGCACGGTGCACAGAGATGTGGCTCTCTTGCATGAGATTTTAAGCAAATAAAGGCAAATTCAGGTGGTGGACCTGTTGTCGAGCCACACACACATCATGTTCACCAACTGAACCAGTCATAGGAACACAGTGATTACCCTGCACAGCAAAAGGCTATATATAGAAAACAAAAACATCATTATCAATCTGAGCTCTGGCATGAAACAGAAGGGGGGGGAGGTATAGCGTGCAGGACAATATGTTCATGCACGTTCATGTGTTGATCACTGCATGGAAAGGAGACGTCAGTCTCGCAAGCAAATCCGCTTTCGCCGCCACAAAGAAAACCTGCAAGCGTCCTGCTTGTTCTCGTATCTAAAAGAGACGTCGTTTCCTGTCTTCTTCCCTGGGCAACGATGGCACCTGCACCTTTAAGAGGCGGCCCGGCCGTGTGGCAGCAGACAGTAAAGAACAGGCAGAGTGCAGGGGTTCAGGCTGTTTGTCTTCACAATGACTCCTGAGTTCTGCATCACCACGCTCCCGTCTCACCGTGCGGCGTCGCCGAGACGTGTCGTACGTGTTGTCCCCTCTCTGCAAACACAACAGGGTCGGTGCAGTTTAAATCCCACAGCCGGGACGGGACTTTGGACACATCATAGGACAGATGCTGTGACTCCAGTCCCTGGGGGGGCTTAACAGTGAGAGTGCATGAGTGTAGTAGCAGAGCAGAATTACTACTATGCTACAAATCAAGAAGAAAAGACGCCCCCCTCTCCTCCCTCCCCCTCTCTCCCTGCATGGTTAAAGTACTAAGAATAGCTCACCAGACTCTCCACAGCCACTGCTTGCAGAGCATAGCCCAGGACTCTTCCTCCCTGTCAGTGTCCTGGGACTCCTGGTCTTGAACCTCCTCTTTGTGTTGCCCTCCTCTTGTGGAGGTTTGCTGTGTAGCTGCGCTGCAGCTTTGCCTTCCCTCTCTGTGGATTGTTCCTGCAACAATACAACGGCGAGAAAGGAAGTTCCCACTTGGTGGAGATCTCACCAAGTCCTGCGTGCAAGGCTGCTCCAAATGTGTGTTATGCAAGCAAGGCCACCAGTCCGCCAGCTCCCTCTCTGCCTGGCTGCTTCCTGCTCTCTCTCACTCTGTGATTCTGCCTCCCTTTCCTTTTCCCCTCCCTCCCTCCCTCCTGCTTCTTTCGCTCGCTCAGTACTCCACTGACACGGCTCCTCCCCCAGCCAACCTCATCATCCGCATCAGGTATTCATTCAAAAAAACACACTCCACTTGGCTCGGCGCCCAGACTACGCTCACACGGACAGGAAGGAGGCGGAGGGAGCAGCAGCCAGAGGGAGGAGGAGGAGGGAGGCTGAGGGATGGAGACTGAATGTGAGCCACTGTGGGAGATTCGTACCCAGACAGTACATTCATGCATGCAGACCAAGTGATTCAGATTGTAAAAAGCACTGATTCATTTACTTCCATTGTTTCACATACAGGCAAATCTCCTAATCTTCAATGTGACTTGTCATGCAATTAAATTATCTGCTTTTTTTTTTTCAGCTGTCTCAGTAAAGCAGGGGTGTCAAAGTCAAATACACCGAGGGACAAAAAACAAACAAATTTGCTACAAGCCAAGGGCCGGACTGGTTCAATGTTTATTATAAGGGGGTGATACAGTATAAGATTTTTTTTTCTTTCTGCACTCCTTTCATTCAATGTTTTCTTTTTGATTAATTTGTTTTATTTCGTCTCTTTTACTTTTAAATGAATGAATAAATGAATTAAATAAAATATTAAATAGCTTTACATCTGCTAAGTTCTTGGCATAAATCAACACAGACATGTTCCTGCTTTTAGTATTTTACATTGTTTTATAATGTAGCTGTTTATAACAAATATGTTATAAATAAATAATAATAATAAAAAACTCTAGATAATTACTAGAACAAATATTTCATAATATTGGTGTGGAGAGGACGGCTGTAAGGGGAGAATGGAGGCCATCACAACAACAAAAAATCATCCAGGGGGCCAGAAATAATGAAGTTGCGGGCCCGCGGGCCGGCACTTTGACATATGTGCAATAAAGCCACGTCATTCTCACAGTCACAGTGCACAGCACCTCACTCACTCACTTGGTACCAGAACCCTTCATTGTCCTGTGCAGTCTGTGGATGACATGTCAGCCAGAAGTTTGCTACCAATCTTCTCCACTTCAGGTTAGACAAGCAGACATCCTGACAAAAAACAGAGAAACCAAGCTTGTGAATAATGTTACTAAAGAAAGAAAGAAAATCCTTTTGACAAGTTTCATTTATTTATTTATTTATTTATTTATGGTATTTCTATTCATTGCTATGCTGATGATTGTCAGATTTACCTGACCTTAAAACCCAATAGTTCTTGCTCCATTCACCCTCTGTTAAAATGTCTTGATGATATTCAGGCATGGATTCAAATGTGTTCAGTTTGAATGATCAGAAAACTCAAGTTATTGTGTTTAGCCCTAGCCTGGCCCTCGCCTTCCTGCACAGCTCCGCTCAATTCTCATTTCCCTTCACTGCACTGCCTAGTCTGAAGCGAAGTGAAGGACAGGGTGTGGTTTTTAACCAGGCTAGTTTAGCCCTAGCTCTACTGCTGTCTCTGATCCTGTAAACCTCGACTCTCTTGAGCCATAGCTTAAGCAGTCTGTTACAAATCCAGAGATGGTTTTAGTCTCTGATTTAAGTTCAATAAACAGATTAACTCTGTGTTACAGAAAAGCTTCTTCCAGTTAAGGAAGATTAAATCAGTGTTGACCAGAACCGACCTTGAAAAAATAGTCAATGCCTTGACTACTAGAACACACTTTATGTTGGGGTCACAGGTGTCACTCTCATGTCTCCAGCTCGTCCAAAATGCTGCAGCTCGGCTCTTAATAGAAACTCGTAGGTTTGATCATATTTCACCACTTTTATCCTCTCCACTGGCTCCCTGTACGTGTCAGAATTGATTTTTAAATTCTCCTGTTGACCTTTGAGTGCCTAAATGACCTATCTCTCTGACCTACCATATTTTTTGGACTATAAGACGCACCAGATTTTTTTTCTCGTTTTCTTTTCTTTTCAACCTTTATTTAAACAGATAAGTCACATTGATCCTCGAAGACTCATTTACAACTGAGATCTGTTGGACAGACAATAAAAGTGGTGAAAAATGGTTTCCTAACACATTGTCTCCAAACACTGTGACATTTTTCACCACTTTTATTGTCTGTCCAACAGATCTCAGTTGTAAATTAGTCTTCGAGGATCAATGTGACTTATTTGTTTAAATAAAGGTTGAAAAGAAAAGAAAACGAGAAAAAAATCTGGTGCGTCTTATAGTCCAAAAAATATGGTAGGTCAGAGAGATACAGGGTTTGGAGACAAAAAAAATTCCTAACACATTTTTTACCTCTGTTTGGAGGTCAAAAATGTGGTAATGGTAAAAAGTCTTGCACACAAGCACATAGTGACGCCGACATTATGCAGAGGTCAGGGAGGACTCAAAGGAGGTTGAGCAGCCAGCTCATAGATCTGTGCACACTCACTGCTGAGGACGGCCAGAGGCGAGAGTCCTGAAATGATGAAAGAATGTTTATTCAGCTGTGCTCCTCTGAAAATTCCATGGAATTCCTCAGTAGCAGGAGGGAGGGGGGATGAGAGCATCACGTTTACAAAACTTCTCAGACGTGTTGAGATAAGACGGCCTATCAAGGCCAGTCGGGGAGCCGAATGTCAGATAAACACGATTGTTTTGGGAACAGGCAGAACTTTAATGACATCTACCTTCAGTCTGTGTCAGTCCACTCACTTCCAAAATGTTCAAATTAAAATGACCACACCAATGGAACGTGCCTCAGAAAATCCCCGAGATCTAATCCATTCAGCCAAAAGTCTGGGTTTTCGAGACATGAACCAAGCCATCATGTAAGGCAGATAGCCTGACCATGCAGGTCCAGATTTGCTGCCAACGTCTTCCTTGTGTTTTGATAGACCAGGAACCAGCCAAATCCAAAAAGCAGGAACCAGTTATCATAAATCCAATTAAATATGCGTCCTTAAGATCCACAGATGACAGCAGAGATAGACACATCATCAAGTCTTCCAAGTCAATGAGATATCCAGCTGTGTGCATGCCAACAGGGCAAATCGTCTCGCCTACAGCCTGTCTTCTTGTTGAAGAAATGTTATCAGTTGTGTTGAGGGACCAACTGACCAAATTGAAGTCCATAGTTATGATTCGGAAGATTTTGTAGAAGAGAGGCTCTCAGACAGTTTCACAGACAAGACAAAGCAAAAGCAAAGCGGAGACCGAGAGGAGACGTCCGCCCTTGAGAAGAGCAAGTGTTATATAGATTATAAGGCATATTAAGCAAAACTAACACATTTCGACAGATTTTTGAACGGCGTATACCACACAAAATCGGTTGGAGGTCAGTTAGCACAGCCAGAATGAATACATAAGGTGTATTCACAAGGTCCCAGTTACATCCAACGATAAAATGTAAAAGAAAAACAGTCATAAGATCTAAGATATGAGCCAAGAAAAACATCAACTAAATAATACACTAAGCACTAATAGCATAAAAACATTAAGTTGAACAGCAGCATGAACATGAGTCTGTGTGAGCAGACGAGTACACATGAACACAGCAACATGAAACAGATCAGCAGCAGCAGCAACATGATAGGATTTTTCACAGTGATTATTCTGGTTAGATATTCATGACTCTAATGCTTCAGGGTAGAAGCTGTTCCTCAGTCTAGTGGTTCTACACTTAATGCTCCTTAACCTCCTTCTTGGAGGGAGCAGGGCAAAAAGTCTGTGTGCTGGGTGAGTGGGTTCCTTCATGATGCAGGTGACTCTCTTCCTGCATCTAGAGGTGTAAATGTCTGTGATGGTGGAGAGACTGACTCCAACATTCACTGTTGATTTTTGAAAAAATTAAAGGATTTTAAGTGTGCCTTATAGTCTGAAAAATATGATACTTGAACCATATGTTCCTTTTCGGGTGCTGAGATCATCTGACCAGCTGTTGTACCAAAAACCAGGCTGAAGCTCAGAGAAGATCTGACCTTTTCAGTCGTGGCTCCTAAACTTTGGAACAATCTGATCCCCAACAGTAGACAGGCCTCTTCACTCCTGCCTTTAAATCTATTTTAAAAACACACCTGACATTTAACACAGTGTGATTTGCTTTAGTATTTCATTTTTTGTGTTTTTATGTTTTTCTGTTGATGCTTTTAATTAATGTTTGGTGTTATTTTTTCATTAAATTACTGCCATTGGTTTTTATTGTTAAGCACTTTGATAACAGCTGCTGTTTTTAAATGTGCTTTATAAATACATTTGACTTGACTTGTTGAAAATATGATGTAATTTAGCATCAAACAGCAGAATGCACGAAAAGTTAATCTAAATTTAGACTTTGATGTTTAATCTTTGCTCTCCAGACTGGCAGGTTTCCCAACGTTGGGTTATTCAAGGCTTTGTCAAGATAACAAAGAAGTGAAGTGGTTCAAGGCTGTGAGGTGCTTGCTCTAAGGAGGGGAAGTAGTTCAGTTATTTTACTGTGAGAATAAAGCTCCCATCTGTCAATACCATTTCCATTTTAAATTTCACCATTCAATAATTGAATTGACTTAAGCTGTTAATAGAACAAAAACAAATAATATTGTGCATGTGGTAACTTTTGGTAAAACTGATTTGCAGAACATAAAGTTAGCTGTGACACATAGTATAAAACACCACCACATCTGCAGTTAGAAGAAATCACCTAACAGTAATGTGAAGCTGTATCTGTTCTACGCCTCTGTGCTTCAGTTTAGTAAATACAATGCAACAGTTTTCATGTTTGTTAAATGCATTAGGGATGCACTATATTATTGGCATGGTATCCGTATCAGCCGATATTAGCGTTAAAGTTCAATATCGGACATCAACCATTCCATCAAAATAACTCACCGATATAAGAGGTGCTGTTTTTGTATGACAACCAAGGATGCCTGCAACGGCAGCACATCGTGATGATGTTACACGCAACTACCTGATCTGATCACGGTGGAGAGGAAAATTCAAAATGTTGGCGGAGTGGAAGTATTTTTCGTTGGTGAGGTAATTGGGATCCAAAAATTTATGGACTACGTTGAGCCTCGCTACATCGTCCCTAGTCTGAGATATTTTTCTGACATAACCTTACCCGAGTTACAAGCCATCCTTTTCAACATCATTGAGAAGCTAATAGCTGATAGCACTTGGGTGAGTTTTACCACAGACATTTGGACGTCATGTTAGCATTGTTAGCATAATTAGCCTTACAGCAATGGATAGACAAAAACTTTGAACTTAAAAAGGGTGTCCTTCATGCACAGGAGTGCAGAGGATCCCACACTGCAGCTAGGAACCTGGAACAAGCCTCCACAAGTGAGACAGCATCGCAGGTGACTAATGCTAATAAATAACATTTAACACTTTTCATTTAATATAAGTTAAAGTGCTACGTATATCATATGGCTGTTACTGAATATATGACACCAGCTCTTACAGCTGTTAACACAATTTTTATAGCAAAGAAGCCTAAAGGGCTTTTGACAAATGAAAGTATATAAAGTATCGGTTATTGGCCAAATAAGTTTTAACATATCGGATATCGGCCAAAAATCCAATATCACGCATCCCTAAAATGCATACCGGTACTTATGCAATATAATTTCCTCTAAACGATGTTGCATATTTTGGTGTAGTCTGCATTGAGTTGAAAACTGGAGGTTATGCACCATAACCAATGTTCCCTGAAGGAAGGGAACAAGGTGCAACAGATAGTATGGGAATTGCTCCCCCGCGCGGTTCACCTGAAGCATTACAATCACGCCTTTTAAGGTAAGTGAGCGTTCAGCGTCATCAGGGGGCCCCGCCCCCCTGGTATAAAGGACGCTGCACGCCTCACGTTCGTCCTCTGCACGCACTTCACCGAGCTTGGGCATTAGAGGGGCCAACATGTGTTGCACCTTGTTCCCTTCCTTCAGGGAACATTGGTTATGGTGCATAACCTCCAGTTCCCTATCAGTCAGTTCACTGCGGTGCAACAGATAGTATGGGAACTTACAATCACGCCCTGGAAATGCATGCTTTTTACGGACTTTAGCCTAAACAGACAGGCGTTAACACGTTCAATTCTCCTTTGTAGAGAGCACAGCCTGTGTGACGTCACGTGTTGTGACATCCAGGCTGTAGTGTTTTACAAACGTGTTAGGAGATGCCCAGTTAGCAGTTGCACAGATGTCTGCTACTGAAACACCCTGAAATAAGGCCCACGAAGTAGCTAGGCCTCGAGTTGAGTGAGCATGTACCCCACTGGGTACTTGTTGACCTTTGCTGCTGTATGCTCTTGAAATGGCCTCTGTCACCCAGTGGGAGAGGCGCTGTTTTGACAAGGCTCTGCCTGCTACAGGCTTAGCAAAGCATACAAACAGCTGGTTTGTTTTGCACCAACTGCTAGTTCTCTCCATATAAGTGCTCAGGGCCCGCACAGGGCAAAGCGCATTTAAACGCCTCTGTTCTGCACTCAGGACAGGAGGAGGAGGAAAGGCTGTGCTGACAGTTCAAAGCCCAGACTTTTGTAGTTTAAAGTTGGAACTTTAGGCACATATGCGGGGTTTGGGCACAGGGTGACCTTTGACCCATCCTGAGCAAACTGAGTGCACAGGTGATGGACTGATAGTGCATGCAGGTCAACCACACGCTTCGCCGAACACCGAGCTAAGAGCAGGGCAGTCTTGTAAGACAGCAAATCAATCTTAATGCTCTGTAGTGGCTCGAATGGTGGTCCACAGAGAGAGTCCAGCATGAGAGTCAGGTCCCACTGTGGGGCTAAAACTCTGCTCAGAGGCCTTTTTCTCAACACGCCCTTCATGAACCGGATCATGAGAGGGTGGGCACTGGGTGATTTACCCCCATCCCTCATGGCACGCTGAAACAGCAGATAAAAATACTTGTGGAAAAGGGGCTACCTTTCTCCAACAGGTCTTGCAGAAAAGTGAGAAGCTGAGCTATATTACAGGAATATGGGATAATATTCCTTTCTAGACACCAGATCTAAAAAATATGCCATTTGCGTGCATAAAGCGTCTTTGTCGACTCTGCCCGTGCGCCCTGTATTGTATTCACCACATTACTGGGCAAACCAGAGTCCATCAGTCTGTTCCCTTCAGGGGTCAGACCCATAACTGCCAGAGGCCCGGGCGTGGGATGCCATACCTGCCCGTGGGCCTGTGACAGCAGGTCTCTGTGAGCAGGTGGCTGCCATGGTGTTCCTGCTAGTAGTGAAATCACTTCTGTGAACCAGGCCTTCTTTAGCCACTTTTGGGAGACCAGAATCAGTGAGAGGCCCCCCTTGCGCACACACTCCAGTGTCACCTGGATCAAAGCGACAGGTTGGAACGCATAATAAAGCCTTGTTGCTGACCAATTGTGCGCAAACGCGTCCAGCCACAGCGGTACGTTCACGTCCAGTATGGAGTGAAACATAACAAGGTGGGCGTTTTCCCTAGACACGAAGAGATCGACGTCTGCTTTCCCGTACTGTGTCCAGATTTGGTCCACGATGCGGGGGTGCAGACGCCACTCTGAGGGGAGGGGCGCGCCTCTTGAGAGTGCGTCTGCCCCGTAGTTCAACTTCCCCGGCAGGTGTGTCGCTCTGAGTGACAACACCCGTGAGCTACACCATGTTAAAATTTTCTGGGTCAACAACAGGAGGGGCGGGGAGCGAGTGCCCCCTTCTCTTTTGACGTGTGCGATCGCGCACGTGTTGTCTGATCTTATCAAAACATGTTGACGTGAGATCAGACCCCTCCTGTAGAAGTGTTTCAATGATAGGAACACAGCCATCAGCTCCAGCTGATTTATATGGAGCTTCGCCTCTCGCTGGGACCACATACCTCTTACGTGTTGGTTTCGGCAAAGACCCCCCCACCCAGACTTTGAGCCATCTGTTGTCACCAGGGCCCGAGATAACACTCTGCCCAGCAGAACACCCCTGCTGAGTGTTGAAGCGTCCCTCCATGGCTGGGGCTTCCAGGCAGTCTGAGTTTACTCTCATCCCCCTCATTTGTTGCGGGGGACTAGACGCTGCTGTGTAAGAAGCCAAACCTGAAAAGGGCGCATTTTTAATAAGTCCAAATGAATCGAAACTATTCCTGCTGCCATGAGACCCAAAAGACGTTGACAAAGTCTGAGTGTCACAGTTTTGTCTAGTTGGAACCAGGCCAAGCACAGCTGGAGGTCTGATATTCACTTTTCTGACAGCCTTGCTCTGTACAGAACAGAATTCAGCTCTAATCCTAAGAAAACAATGTCCTGGGATGGTGACAAATGACTTTTTTCTGAGTTTATCACAAAAACTAGGGATTGCAGGTGTGACATCACTTGAGCTATGTGTATTCTTGCTTGCTCCTGGGAGCTCGCTAAGATCAAAAGGTCATCCAAATAGTCCAAAACTCTGATGCCCTGGCTCCTCATGGGAGCTAGGGCAGCTTCGAGACATTTTGTAAACACCCTCAGGGCTAACGAGAGGCCGAAAGGTAGGACTTGATGTTCGTACGTGGCGTTCTCGAACGCGAAACGTAGAAATTTTCTGTGGTTGGGTAGGATGCTTATATGGAAATATGCGTCCCGCAAGTCCACACTAGAAAACCAGTCTCCTGGGCGTACAGAGTGAATCACCTGGCGCAATGTCAACTTTTTGAACTTGAACGATCTCAGTCGTCTGTTAAAACGTCTCAAATCCAGAATCGGCCGTAGGCCTCCCCCTTTCTTCAGAACCACAAAGTATTTGCTGTAATAACCTTTGTTTTCCTCCTGAGGAGGAACAATTCTGACTGCTCCCTTCTGCAGGAGCGAGCGTATTTCCTCTCTCAGTATGGGGGGCGTGAGCTAGGCTCATTATTGACATAACCACCCCAGAGAAGGGTGCTGGCCGTCTGAAAAACTGCAGTCTGTAACCGTGGACTACAGTTCAAATGACCCATTGCGATGGGCCGCACGCTGCCTAGGCTCTCGCATGAGCCGCGAGTCTGGAAGGCATGTTCACTCGAGAGTTCATTTGTTTCAGGTGAGGTGGATGTGTATGAGTGACACCATCCTCCCTGTTTAGCTGAGGGCTTGTCTGGCCCTCTAGTGGAGGCGAGGGGTCTGTCTGTGACAGATTGCCCTCTGCCCCCCTGTGTGGGCTCATTGGGCCCTTTGGTGGACAGAGTCTTATTAGAGCGGGGCCGACCGACTGTGTGAGATGGCGCCCTGACCTCTTTATTGACTCTGTTTTCATTTAAAAATGGTGGGGTTTCCCCTTTAATGCTGAGTCGTGACACAGAATATTTTGGGTATCGTGAGACTTTATTGTCGTGTGCAAACAATAATTTCTCTTTATTACACAAACATCTGAGTGTTTTGTGTGAAATTAAACATTCAGTTAATCGGGGTTTCTTTAACACAGATACTGGTGGCAAAAGTTCAGCTTTTCTTTTTCCCGTGGGTGAAAACGCCTGTAATGATGCAGGAACAGCACTGGATCAGGCTGACTTCTGCTTTCTCTCTCGCACCGCCAAAGAAGTTCTGGGCTGACCCGCCTGGCATGAGACGAACCTATGCTTTGACCAAGCCTGGCCTGCATGAGGAGCACGTCCATGTTGCTCTTATGCGGGTGTCGGCCGTTGCTCAACCTCGAGCGTCGGCCTCTTCTGAGCTGGGCGTCTGGGGAGAGAGTGGTGGCGCTTCTGCGAGCCTCTGTGGTTACTCGAGTCTCTGGCTTGCGAGAAATGTTTTCTGGGCATGCCTTCACGCAGGGCCTCTTCCTGCTTCCTCCTCTGATCACATCTGCTCTGGATCTTCTCCAGGGTACCGCCGAACAGGCCTGAGGGCTCTATGGCTTGGTGGAGGAAGGAGGAATGCTGGCTCTCTGGAAGATCAGTCAGTGTGAGCCATAAGTGGTGGTGGGTGATCACCGTTTCAGCCATACACTTCCCTTAGGCAATGGCTACTGTCCCGGTGAGGCGGAGGATGAAGTCTACTGCTCTGCGTGCTTCGTCCAAGATCTCAGCCACCTTTTTCTTTGAAGTGGTCTGCTGCAGCTCCTGCAGCTTCTCAGCTTGATAAGCCTGCAGCATGGAGGCAGTGTTGAGGGCGCGAGCCGCGAGGCCTTGAGCGCGGTAGCTCTTTTCAAGTTGAAGAGCTGAGACATGACATGGCTTGCTGGGCAGTGTAGGTTTTGAGCCCGATGTCTTGGGCACCAAGTGTGCCTCCAAAGTCTCGTCCATTTGTAGGATGTGGGCCAAACCAGCTGACTCCATGCCCTCGATGTCCAGGAACTGAGAGAGTGGCAGAGTTAAGGGCGCTCTTGGTTCTGACCATGAACGTGTTAGCTCAGTCAGGAAGTCAGGAAAGACAGGCATCCTGTGTCTTGCAG
Organism: Garcialebias charrua; assembly: GCA_038048925.1. NCBI lineage: Eukaryota > Metazoa > Chordata > Actinopteri > Cyprinodontiformes > Rivulidae > Garcialebias > Garcialebias charrua. The sequence goes on from JBBPBX010017434.1 coordinate 30,257, forward strand.
CAGCCTGTTGCTTGGCAAAAAAGTAGTTTCCCGCTAACCTTGTTAACTGTTGTTGAGGTGGGGGTTCTGGCCATGTTACTTTCAGCGCCTCTGCAGCTCTGCGGCACAGTTCGAACAAAGCAGGAGTGGACCCATCCGACTCCGCTTGTGCTGCCGCGGTTCCCTGGGAGAAGTCCTCGACCTCTCTCTCCTCTTCGTTGTCTTCCTCCTCGTCTGACAGGTCGCCAGAGGCTGTAAGCGACAGCTTGTCTGCTTGCAGCATGTCCCTTGCGTCGAAGTCGGTCATCGTGTCCCCTTTGGGGTTGTGGAGGTCCATTCGCTCGCCCCAGCTTAACGCCCCGCTGTCCTCTATCTCGGCCGCCTCCAGCTCCGCTGTAGGCATGAGGGCCTCTGAAAGGAGCGGGTCCCTTACCGCGTTGAAGCTGCCCATGGCCTTGGCCACGAAGTCCACGCATCTCCGTCGCACCGTCTCGCGCAGCTGGCTGCAGTGAGAGCACGACTCTGGGGATTCCAAAGCTGCCTTGGTGTGGACCATTCCCAGACATATGGGGCAGGTATCGTGCGTGTCCGACGATGAAATAAAATAGCCACATGCGCTAGGGCAAGGCCGAGACCCAGGGCTTGCAGGTCTGCTGGCCTTGTTGGAGTTCTTCAATTTCTTTTAGCCTTTCTCAGGAGCCATGTTCGAGAAAAGGCATCGAGTGAAGACCAGTTAGCGATAGCTAAACAGGTTCAAAGAATTTCCTCTCGCTGTGCTATTCGTGGGCTAACCCATTAGCTCCGTTAGCTAACAGGCAGGCGCGTGGTGCAGTTAGCGTCCTGCTAAACTGTCCGTCGAAACAGCAAAAAAAAGTAGACGTTAGCTTGATGCTAAAAACGTCGACGACACTTAGTTAGCGTCCGCTAAACAAAGTGTTTGCGGGGAAGTCCTCACTGACGCCCTTGGCAGGGAGCGCGCTCACCTCCGGTCGGGCGGTTTATTCACTTGAGACGTGTCCTGCAAAGTTCAGGTGTGAAGCGAGGTGCAGTGCAATAAGAGGACGAACGTGAGGCATGCAGCGTCCTTTATACCGGGGGGGCGGGGCCCCCTGATGACGCTGAACGCTCACTTGCCTTAAAAGGCGTGATTGTAATGCTTCAGGTGAACCGTGCAGGGGCGCAATTCCCATACTATCTGTTGCACCGCAGTGAACTGACTGATAGGGAACACATTGAGGAAACACAATTTCAATCCTGTGTATGTCCTGTACATACTGCAGTTCTGACAATAAAGTTGACTTTGACTTTTTGACATGAGCGCTCGCATTTAAATGCAGACACGTTATAACTGCACATACTGAAGCTGTTTCCTCAGCTGTTCAACTATAATAATAATAATAATAATAATACAAAGTGTGTAGCGTGATTTCACTGCCAAGCAGCTGCAGCTTGGTTTTCTCACTCTGACTCATACTTCAACAAAAGCTGCTCAGTCAATACAAACCTTCAAGGACCTACAGGCGTCGTAGCCGAGCTTAATAGGGGAAGTGAAAGCAGCTTCACAATGTAAAGAACACAAGGTTACTCACAGGAGACTTGGTTTCTTTACATTAAAGGTAGAATCTGCGTGAGCTGAAAAGAGCTCAAATCTACCGGTAGTCTAGGTTGTTCGTGAGGTGTTTACAGCTCAGAGGAGATCAAGAAGGAGGCAAAAGTCAGACGTGATGTTTGAGGCTCGATCAAAGACTTCTCCCTGAACTTCTGCACAAAAACAAAGTCTAAAAAATAAACTACAGACATTTTTTACATGTGCATGATTGCCATTGGATGATGCGTATACTGCAGTGAAACCTGCTGGCCTGGTTGCATGTATTCTTTTTTTATTTGAAAGCACAAACACAACTAGACTCTGCAGCAAGTGTTACATTCCACATTGTGGTGCAAACAAAAATGGGAGGGCACGCACAGTCATAATAAGATCCGTGTCATCTTACCAGCATTAAACATTGAAAAGTGATCTAAAGAGGAGCACAAGAGCAGAAATGACAGCAGAGGTACACGTCTCCCAGAAGAAGCACTTCAATGTCTCTAGAGGCACACAAAAGATGTAAAATCTACAAAAAATACTGGTGTCTAAGCACGTTTTCTTCTCATTTATACACATACACTGTAGTTTACATTTAAAGCTACTGTGCATGTGTATAAAGCACAAGAAAGGCTTAATAAATACCACAAAAGCTGAATTAAGTCAGGTTTTTATGACATCGTAAGGCCTTCACTGCCAAAATAAATACATGTTAGACCTACAGTTTGTTCAGTTAGTATTAATCTAAATATATAATAAATCATATTACCATGAATCAATAAAACAAGCTTCATTACCTGCTTGTTGCATCCTCTCTGTAAGGAGTTTAAGTGGGCCACCTCTAATACAGCAGACATGTCCGGACATGTAGTACTGATCCACATGAGACTAGGCCTGTAGGATGCCTGAACGTGCAGTAATTTTTTTTTTTATCTTTCTAAAAAAA
>JBBPBX010017435.1:4244-22001 GCA_038048925.1 Garcialebias charrua
TATATATACATATATATAGTGTTTGTTTAAAAACATACTGGAAGTTAAGAATATTTTCCATTTGTATTTGACCTTTAAAGAATCATAAGAAAAAGATTATTAGATTTGAACAGCCCTCCATCCATCCTTACTGATGTCGGGTCGTCGGTGCAACAGCGTTTCCCAGGATGCACAGAGGTCAACATCAACCCGATGAAGCTGTTACCTTAAGGAGTTTCCTGATCAACAAACATTTAATTATTAATACTATGTTTATACGTTTAAAGAAACAAGCTTCTTATATGTAATGGACCGTTTAAACCAAATTATCCATTTGCATTTGACTTTGAATTATCCCTAACAAAATATTACGTTTAAATTTAATGCAATACTAAATTTTAATATTACAGGGCCTATTAAAACCTAATTAATTCCTAATCTGTAGCTTACTGTAAACATAGTTTCACTGATCACAGGAGAGTGTGAAACATCTTTATTATAAAGAAACATAAAATGGAAAACACATGGGTTTAAAACAAGCTGAAAAGGCAATAAAGTAAGATTATGACTTTGATTTAAAAGTTAATTCTCAAAGGGACTCCATTATAGCAAGTAAATAGCTCTGTTTAATCTGATTGTTGAAAGTAAGGGGCAGATATAATAAGATTTATTCTTCTTTTTGCTACCTTTCATTTTTTTATATTTTGTACACTATCATTTATGAGATTGTCTTGTACTGTTTCTTTTGTAAAAAAAAATGAACAAATTTAATAAACATAAACAAATAGCTCAAGGGACATTACCGCCACCAGGTGGTGAGACGAAGTCCTACAGGGTATTCTTCTTCTAACGTGTAGTGGTGTATAGTAAATAGCTTAAGGGAACACTACCGCCACCATGTGGTAAGACGAGTAGGATTCTAGACATCGCCCACATAAGGGATCCAGAAGTTTAATGGAAACACAACTAATGTGAGCCGATCCGACCTGAACCAAACTGATCCGATCTGCACCGAGCGGGTGGAAAAGGGGCATTGGAGTCAATGTCCCCGACCTCCCCAAAACATGTGAAAAACGTTCTCAGAGATTTCAGTTAAAGATTGCACAGACAGGGAGCTCCACCAGATCAGTTCTTGTTTGAGCTTACCAGGTCTGTCTGGCAGCCTCCCCCACCACTGGACCCAACTCACCACCAGGTGATCAGAGAGCTCTGCCCCTCTCTTCACTCAAATGTCCAAGACACAAGCCACAGGTCTAATGATACAATAAAAAAAATCAATTACTGTACAATCATGGACCACACTATGCTTGAATGTGGTGTTTGTTATGGACAACGCAACTTTCACAAAAAGGAAACAGTCAAGATGACCCAATTGACCATTACTGGACTTGTACCAGTATTTTTGTTTCATTACATGATGAAATTTTACAGAAACAGTAAGTTCTGTGGGACACTGTGAATTTCATTGTGAATTATTGAAATCACATGTACCGGTACATGAACAAAATAGACTGAGTGAGCCCCAAGGCCTTCTGGGTAATCTTAGTAGAGAAATGGGTGGACTTTTTCAGATTACGTGTTCAGTTGTTGTATAACACAATGTTCCACACTCAATCTATTGTATTGATGTTTGGGGGAAAGCGTGTAAAACAATTACAAAGCCTATTTTTGTTTTACAGAAAAGAGCTCATCGTTTCCGGTGAGAGTTGGACTCCGCCAAGGTTGCCCTTTGTCACAGATTCTGTTCATAACTTTTATGGACAGAATTTCTAGGCGCAGCCAAGGTGTTGAGAGGATCCGTTTTGGTGGCCTTAGAATCGCTTCTCTGTTTTTTGCAGATGATGTGGTCCTATTGGCTTCATCAGATCGTGATCTACAGCTTTCGCTGGAGCGGTTTGCAGCTGAATGTGATGCGGCCGGGATGAGGATCAGTTCCTCCAAATCCGAGGCCATGGTCTTGAGCCGGAAAAGGGTAGCATGCCTTCTCCGGGTCGGGGAGGAGGTCCTGCCCCAAGTGGAGGAGTTTTAAGTATCTCGGGGTCTTGTTCACGAATGAGGGAAAACTGGAGCGTGAGATCGATAGGGGGATAGGTGCAGCGTCCGCAGTGAAGCTAGATTCATACTTGACGCGACGCGCAGCGCGCGAGGGTGCGCGCTCTATAAGTGACGCAATTTCACAGTCCCCGCCCCTGCGCGTTGGCCCCGCGCAGGGGATTAGCGCGTGCCGTGCATCTCTGAAATTTTGAAACTCCGCAAGCCTCTGCGCGTGCGGTGGGCACTACGATTTGATTGACAGGACATCACCAGACAGCCTTCACCCTCTTCACGCCGGAGCTTGCAGCTGTTTGCGCCGCTGTGGTCGTAGAGACGGAGTCGCGATGCATGGAGGAATGTTTTGTGACACAAAATGTATAAATTCTCCTTCGTTCCTGATCTGGAGTCGGACTTTTCTTTTGTTTTTTCGCCAAAAGTCACGTGATCGCTTTCTCCTCCGCTGACTCCATGCATTAAAGCCGCAAATAAAGACAACAGTTCAGCACGCGAGCGGAAAGCTATTTGTTTTTGTTGTGTGATTTCAAACAGTTCTTCTTCTACGGTAGATTTCTTCTTCTACGCCTTTCTTGCAACATATGCACAGGTTTTAGAGGGTACTGCCTCCTGCTGGTCCGTAAAAGAACAGCACTTTGCCATGCGCCGCGGTGCGTCAACCATAAACACAGAGGCGAAACTGTGAATGCATTTCGCCGCACGGCTGCTGTGCACGCGCGCGCGCTCCAGCCTGCGGACCAAAGCGAAAGTCTAACTCAGCCTTGAAGCGGGCGCTGTACCGGTCTGTCGTGGTGAAGAGAGAGCTGAGTCGAAAGGCAAAGCTCTCAATTTACCAATCGATCTACGTTCCCACCCTCATCTATGGTCATGAGCTTTGGGTTGTGACCGAAAGAACGAGATCTCGGATACAAGCGGCTGAAATGAGTTTTCTCCGCAGGGTGTCTGGACTCTCCCTTAGAGATAGGGTGAGAAGCTCAGTCATCCGGGAGGGACTCGGAGTAGAGCCGCTGCTTCTCCACATCGAGAGGAGCCAGTTGAGGTGGCTCGGGCATCTGGTTAGGATGCCTCCTGGACGCCTCCCTGGTGAGGTGTTCCGGGCATGTCCCACCGGGAGGAGACCCAGAGGAAGACCCAGGACACGCTGGAGGGACTATGTTTCTCGGCTGGCCTGGGAACGCCTTGGGATTCCCCCAGAGGAGCTGCTTCAAGTGGCTGGGAAGAGGGAAGTCTGGGCCTCCCTACTTAGGCTGCTACCCCCGCGACCCGACCCCGGATAAGCGGAAGAAGATTGATGGATGGATGGATAGATGGATGGATGGAGAAAAGAGCTGAAAGAATTATCACTAGAAAACATTACTGTCTGTCATCCATCAAGTACATTATTTTATCAACTGAAGTTATTGAAGTTCCATGATTTGGTAGATTATAATAATTTATCAGTTATGTATAGGGCTCAGAATAATGCATTATCTTTAAATATCCAAATACATTTTGTTAAAAGACAAAGTTGTTATAATCTTAAAGGAGACCACATATAGGTCTTTAAATTTTTTATGTTATGTCTGTGTGCTATCTTGACAATATTAATTCATTTTAATACACAAAATAATTCTTAGATAATTAATTATACCCTTTTTAATTCTGCCATTTTTAACTTTCGTTTTGAACGACCGGTTTCTGATACAAGTTCTGAAGTCCACGCCCTTCAACGATCTGTTTACGCCCTCTGTAACAGCCAGTATCTGTAATGTGTTGTTGTTTTAAAATTAGCTCTTTTTTTATTACTCATTTGACTTACTGTTAGTGCTAGCTTAAGATAACTTACCGAAACCCGTCTGAGCGCGCCGCAATTTGCTGCTCCTTTTAGCATGAGACCACCCGAATCCGATGCTAATGTTAGCTTGTTCCTCTTCCGGTGTTCGCCAGCTCCGCTCGTTGCACGCGGCGATTTTGGGAGTTATCGCTGTTCCAGTCAAGACAACACAAAGTTCACCAAGTGTCTCCCGTAAATTAATCCGTAAGGAGAAGGTCCTCGCTGCTGTGAGGCTGCTTCGAGGCAGCAGCGAGGCTGTACAGTTGAAGCTCCGCTCCATCGCGCCAGAAGAGGGTCCCGTTGCCGCGGGTCCCTACGCCGGGGGTCCGCTCGTTTAATTTTTGCCGGCTGCGCGTTGGGAGCGATCGCAAATACACTAAAAATTGAACTAAAACATAAAAATAACAATTATACTTTATTTATAAAGCCATTTAAAAAAAACACAGCTGCAACAAAGTGCTGTACACATGAAATTAAGAACATATAAACAAAAGATGAGATGAAATCATGAAAAACAACAGTCATGTGTTTAATACAGAAGTGGGTTGAGCCCAGAGCCATATAAAGTGAGAGTTGCGACACTTCCATAGAGTGCCGTTGTAAGAATGGAATGCGGAAGTCACGTGGGTCATGGAGGGGGCGATTCGTTCCATGGCTCTGTTTAACAGGCTGACTTTGCCTGCAGTAGCGCTCCGTCGCCGCCAGAGGGCGCAGCTCCACAAGGTTTCCATAGCCGTTGTTTGGAACGAATGCCGCCTGTCGGCGACTTCAAAGAGTGTCAGAACTCTCTATATATATGGCTCTGGTTGAGCCTAACCAGGGGTTGCTAGGTGAGGGGCTGGACTCATGTTGTGGTGGGTTGTCCTAGCGCTTGTGACGTCACAAGCGCAATTGTTTTCAAAACGAAACCTAAATTATCACAGTAAAATAAATCTACTTAGAGTAAATAAACCACTGGGTGCATTTTTTTGGCCTTAGGACTGTTTTTTTATGAAGTAAATACCCAAAGTTGAGTAAAAAAAAACATTAAAAAGGGAATTTTGCATGTGTGGTCCCCTTTAAGGGGACAGAGATATTTGTAAAACCAAAATTCAGAACTAGTTTGAAGGGACGTTCTACCTCAATCCAGGGAATTAGATTATGGAATGGTTTGGAGAATGTAGTTAAAAATGCCAATTCAATGTGTACATTTAAGAAAATGATCAAAACTGAAATGTAAAATGGTAAATGGTAAATGGAGCTTATTTATACAGCGCTTTCCAACCCCCTGTGAGGAGCCCCAAAGAGCTTTACAATACCAGCCATCCACCCATTCATTCACACATTCATACACCGGTAGTGGTAGCCTGCCTTGCAAGGCGCCATCCAGTCCTACCGGGAGCAACTTGGGGTTAAGTGTCTTGCCCAGGGACACAACGACACATGGTGGGTGGACGCGGGATTCGAACCTCCAACCTTCCGATCGGGGGACGACTGCCATTACCACTACACCACGGCCGCCCCATAAAAAATAAAATGAAGTAGCTTAATGTGTATTGTATTATAGTTAGACAAATTACAAAGAGTTATTCATTTTCTGTTACTGCAACACATGTACCACATGTGGTGCAAAGGACCATAAAGAATCTCTGTATCTCCCTGAATCTGAAGAATCTGAATTGTAAGAGGGGGACAGTTGAACATGGAGGCCTCCACCCCTGTTTAATGATGGGCGGTTTCTTTTCACAAAGATGGCCTCCTTTACTCCTCTCTCAAACCACCGTTCCTCTCTATCAAGGATGTGAACATCTTCATCCCTGAAAGAGTGACCTCTGGCCTGGAGATGAGTGTAGACTGCAGAGTCCTGACCTGATGATGTTGATCTTCTGTGCTGGTCCATCCTTTTGGCCTGTGGCTGTTTAGTCAAGTCAAGTCAAAGTCAAAGTCAACTTTATTGTCAGAACTGCAATATGTACAGGACATACACAGGATTGAAATTGTGTTTCTCTCAGTCCCTCGGTGCAACAGTAACCATTTAAACACTAAAACACTGAAACATTTAATAAACATAAGCATAAAATAGTAAAAGTGTAACACTGTCCTGAGTTTTTGCATAGTAGTATAAAAGTATGAAAATTTACACCAACACTAAAACACTAAACATTTAATGAACCACAATTCAGAACTAGCTTGAAGGGACGTTCTACCTCAATCCAAGGAATTAGATTAAGGAATGGCTTGGAGAATGTAGTTAAAAATGCCAAGTCATTAAGAAAATGATCAAAAGGAATTTGTTGAAAAAATATATATGAATTAGCATAATGTGTATTGTATCAATTATTAGTTATGTATTAGTATTAGAAAATTAGAAAGAGTTAGTCATTTTGTACTGCTGGTGAAAGATTATTATTGTTTAATCTGATTGTTTGAAAAAAGGGGCAGATATAATAAGATTTATTCTTCTTTCTGCTACCTTTCATTTTTTTACATTGTGTACGTGTCGTTGATGGGATTGTCTTGTATTGTATTTCTTTTGTAAAAAAAATGAACAAATTTAATAAACATAAACATAAACATAAGCATAAAATGAAATAATAAAAGTAATACTGTCCTGAGTTTTTGCATAGTAGTATAAAAAGTATAAAAAGTATATCTATAAAATAAACTGAAGGTTCTAGCATTGACATTTGCAAAGAGTGGCAAAGCAGCATATGAGTTAATGTACACAGTATATGTATGAGGTAGTTGATGTTGGTATAGAGGCAAAGTGGCATATGCAGTAAGGCACATTGGGCATCCTTAAATAAGGCTAGTCAGAGAATACTGTATATGTATCAGCAGTAGTGTAGATATAAAAGTAGTGTAAATGTAAACAGTAGTAATAAATGTAAACAGTAGTAATAAATGTAAACAGTAGTAATAAATGTAAACAGTGTTAATCAATCAGCCAATTGTGTGTCATGTCCAACCTTACTTTAAAAAACCGCGATAGAGCGAGTCTGCGAAAACCGAATTGCAAAGTAGCGAGGGATTACTGTAAAAACTAAAATAAAGTACTACTTACTAATACTTTGTTGTAGAAGTACTTTGTAGTACTATCCCTACTTTGCAGTGGTGGGCAAATGAACGCTAGGTAGCGCTAAAGCGCTAATCCGCTTACAGTGGACCTAAACTTTTTGTCAGCGTTTTTGTGAATTGACTAACTTTTATAATTCATAAGCGGATTTGTGCTATTTTTATTTAAAATGCAGTACCGCTAATAACTAATTATCTATCAGTAAAAACCAATAAACTTATTTACAAGCTCTTATGCTGCTTGTTTTACCTTTTTCCCCACCGTAAACAGCAGAGAGGAGGAAAGGGTGTGAGGGGGAGGGGGGCAGAGCTGAGAACAGACTCGGCTCTACCATGTAGGTAAATGCCTGGGGGTCCCATTTCAGCAGTGGCCCCGGCCCCGCCTCGCCCCGTGCAGTCACCTACATCACTAACATTGATCCTGCTTGTTAATGTACATTTAACATAAAAATAATTATAGTTACGATGAAAACGATCATTAAATACGCAATAAAAAAAACGGTCGATTTCTTTATCCCCCTACTAAAAATGGACTATTCCATCTTGACATCTTCCGGGTCACTCAGAGGTGAACTCGGGGGCTAATTCTGTGGCTACTGTTTGTGCTGGGTACTTGGATAAATCCGTAGAGAACCCCGCTGTTTCAAGCCAAATTAACGTGGCCGGATGATTTTATTGTGTGTTTTGTGTCGACCATTTGACGGTGAGTCGTTATTTTTATGTATTTTAGTTACTTTTCATTAAATCTGTTGACTACCTATAGACGCTAACTCTGTGTCTGCCTGTTGGTAGTGCTGGGTTACTAATGGATAAATCCGTAGAGAACCCCGCTGTTTCAAGCCAAATTAACGTGGCCGGATGATTTTATTGTGTGTTTTGTGTCGACCATTCGACGGCGAGTCGTTAGTTTCATGTATTTGGGTTACTTTTATGTATAAATGCGGTGGCGACACACCCGTGTATTTGAGATTTAAACGTGGTTTTAGGGATTAAAAGATCATTCTATTTTTTGTTAATTTCGTGGCCGAATAGAATATATGTACGTAAAGTATTAAATAAATCCTTTGATTTTTGTAATTTCATCCTTTTAGGATCATTTTTGTTACTTTTCAGTTGGCAGTGTAGTGCAAATATTGATAACGCTGCCGGCTATATATAAATATATATATATATATAATATAGAAATATATAAATAGCGGATTAGATTAGCTTCCCCTAATTTTCATAAGACATTTGTGCTTTTGAAATTGTGGACCTAAAAAAATTAATAAGCGTTTTAGAAATTGTGGAACTAATTTTTTAATTAGCGGTGCCCAGCACTGCTACTTTGTGGTTTTTCACTTATCACGGGGGTGGGGGTGGGGGTAACCTAAACCCCACGATAAATGAGGGAATGCAGCAATGTTGTTCACTTTTTTAATGGGACAACCTGGTTTCTGAAGATAATTCATCTATCCATCAATTATCTTTTACCCGCTTCTTCCATTTTGGGTCACGGGGGTCGCCATCACAGTGCAAGAGGCGGGGTACACCCTGGACGGGTTGCAAGTCCATCACAGGGCCACATAGAGACAAATGAGACAAACAACCATTCACTCTCTCTCTCACCTAGAGACAATTTTAGAGTTACCAGTCAGACCAACATGCATGTTTTTAGTCTGTGGGAGGAAACCCTCGCAGTCGCAGCACAGAGAACATGCAAACTCCACCCAGAAAGGCCCCCTAGACTGGGATTTGAACCAGGACAACCTGCTCACTGAGAGGCAGAAGCTCTACCAACTGCACCACCGTGCTACCCTTTAAAGATAATATAAAACCAAAAACTATTTTTGTTCGTATGTGAATGTACATCATAAGAAACAAGTCTCAGGCCCCGACAGGAAGAAAATGAAAGAGACGTGGAAGTTGAATGGAGTTCAGTGTGATTAAGACAGCAGGAGCAGGAGTGAGTCATTGTTATGTCCCAGGGGATTATTATTTAATTCATTCAACCTTTATTTAGTCAGGTAAATCTCATTGAGCCTTGAGGGCTCATTTACAAAAGCGACCTGCTACAAACTAAAGAATGATGAACAGCAATGGTAGAATTTCCTTAAACAACAAACAGAAAAAAATAAAAAACGTAGGAGAGAAATAGAAAGTGAAATGCAAAGTATCAAAACTAGCAAAACACCACAAGATAGATCTACAAAATCAAAAACAGGAACATATCTGCATTGGTTTTTGCCAGGTTTCCAAAAGATTTTTAAAACCATTTAGGGAGGGTTAGAGCCGAGAGCTTCAGATCTTTTTGTAAGATATTCCAGGAAGCAGGAACAGAGTAGGAGAAAGCCCTTTTTCCAAGTTCAGTCCTCACTGACGGAACACTGCAGGTGATCATGTCCTGAGAGCGCACACTGTAGCTGCACTCACGCAAAGACATGTAGGAGGAGATGTATGAGGGCAGCAGACCAAGAAGTGATTTAAAGATGAAAATGTACCAGTGGAAAAGTCTGCGTAAGCCCCATTATGTTTGTTTATGTTGGCTGCCACCTGCGCCACATTTTTGTGAACACCCTTTTTAAAAAGCCTGATTTACATCAGGCTTGATTAGTTCACTCTTTGAGTTGCGCGTTGATCCCGCCTATAAAAATGTTAGGCAGAGATCTGCAGAACGCGGAGGTTCTGTGATAGGAAGCCGAGTTTTGGTGAAAGTAAGAAGAGTCTGTGAAACAGATTGTTGGGATCAGGGGCCTCATGTACAAAGACTTGCGTAGATTTCTTACTGAAAAGTAACGTACGGACAAATCCAGAAAAGTGTCCACGCACAAAAAAATCCAGATTTATCAAACTGTGCGTACACCGGAATCCACGCACATTCCTTATGTACAACACAATCAACGTGGAATTCAGCGCACATGAGAGAGTGGCCGACTCCGCCCTTGACACGCCTCCGTATGAATATGCAAAGTCATTCAAATATGCCATGCACGACAGGAATGTCGTCTCTGCTCCATTGCAAATCATGTCGGAACGTGGAAAAAAGAGGAACTTCACGGACTGTGAACAGAAATCACTTCTGAGTGAGGCAGAGAAGCACGGAAAAAGGCTTCATTCGGCACGCACAGTGCAAAACAAACCATCCACTTTTAAATAAGAAGTTGACCAAGCTGATCTAACATGCCTGTATAGCTTAGTGGCGAACGCGCCCGCCCTTCGTCCCAAAGGTCGTGAGATCGACTCCCGCTTGGTACAATGTTTTTTTTTTTCATTCCGGATTTAAAGACCACAGGAAAACTATTGAATGAAACAACAAGAAATAGAACAATACATGAAATGAAAGGAAGCAGACGATTTATTGTTTTGTAAATAGTTTTCATGTGTATTTCAATCTGGAACGAAAAGAAAAAGAAAAACGTTGTACCATGCGGGAGTCGATCTCACGACCTTTGGAACTAAAGGCAAGCGCTTTACCCACTGACCTAAACGTAGGCGTGTTAATACAGCTTGGTTAACTTCTTATTTAAAGAAATTACATCTCATTGTTGTCAATATTGTTGCCACTATCTGGCGCATGCTTTTATATCCACTCATCTAATTGCGTCCATGTGGATGTAATAATCGTTAATCATGTGTGTTTGGTGGGATTTATGATTGTTTTCATATCATGGACACAGTTTCACAGATCACCTGTAAGTGTCGCCAAAGGAACAATAACCACAGAAACGTGCGTACGCCAACAGGGGAGCAGCCGTGGATTTGTACGTGGAAGCGCAGATATTCCCGTTCATATCAGATTTGATACATACGCCACTTTGCGTGGAAAGTGACGTGCGCAATGTTTTTGTGCGCACGCATGGTTGATACATGAGGCCCCAGGTGTGTTCTCCGCCCACCCTTACCGTGTGGTTATTGCTCCAAAAGGGAGTTGTGTGTTGAGCAAGGTTTGGTCGTGAGAGTTCTAGTGCTGATTAACAGCGTGTGTTTTGAGCAGGTGCAGCTGCTCGTGTGTGCTCTAGTGAAACTAGCAGCCGTTGTGTGGCTGACCGTGGAGGGTCAGCTGGTGTTGGAGAATGTACATTTTTGCTGTTTTTTAATGAGAACTTTTTGACCTGGTGAGTTTGGTAGTCCCATTTTTTCATTCAACATTATAGTTGGGAGTTTTTTACCTTTAGTCCAACGCTTCTAGAGGCTTCGACGGCCCTACCCGGGTTGGCCCTCTTTAGCGTAGTTGTGTTAATTTTGGCCAACTCATCAGGTCCAACTTTCATTTAAATACCTTTTTTGTGACACTAGGTAAAGAGAAGGTGAGGCCTGTGCTCTTTCTATTTTTCTCCACAGAAGGGAGCCTGCTGCGAGGACCTCACTTGCAGCCTGAGTAAAGAAAAGCTGAAAAATAAACTTTTTTTAACCTTCTTTTTGTCTGGTGTCCATTAAATATGTTGTGTTCTGAGAGGGACGTAACAGTCATCAGGTTTGATAGAAATGTGATGTTTATAGTGTTTGGGTTTTATAGTTAGGGTGCAGTTTAGTGTGTTTAGTGTTTAGTTTTTGCCGCACAGAACATCTATGTGTTTATGTTGAGAAAGACTCCAGCCTCCTACCCTGAGCCATTAGCCTTATATTCAAAAAGTTATTGAGAAGGCTGCTACAGTAAGGCAGACATCAGGGAGGGACACTTTACAAAGGTTTGTCTTGTGCCCCCTCTGCCACTGTAAGGGAGAAGCGATCACCAGACATCAACTCTGTTGACGACAACATCAAGTTCAAGCATCTTCAACTACAGAGAAATCCAGCTGCTTTTTTTATTAAATTTTTACTTTTTGGCATTTGTCATGTCCTGGATGAATGAGACTCTACACCAGCATATGTATAGGGGGTACCTAATGTAAAGTAGTGCTCAAGGTTTTTCTCTTTTGTTTTGCCCATTGAATTTCATTGTTTTGGAATATTTTGTATGAATCAGTAATAATTAAACAAACTGGATATGCATTTAAATTCCAGGTGAGGATGAATAATTCTGCAACCTGCTGTGTACCTGTGCACACACAAATACTGACCATTTGTAGCGACCCACTGGGTCCCAGAAGCCCGGTCGGGACAGCGTGCAAGGTCCACACACTGCCTGTTTGTACAGGCTGTAAAATCGTAGCATCACCTCATAGGATGGTCGGTAGGAACCTGCAGATTAACACAATATATTAGCAGAGTATTTCTGCTATTATTCAGTAATAAAAGCAATCAAAACAAAGACTGTATGAAACGAATAGTGGTAGTTACATGGGTTATTTGGCATGATATAATGCTGCAACACACTTTTTTTTATAAAGTGCATGATCGTTTTTTTTTTGGTTTGTATTTGTAATTATTTCCATCCTCAATTTGTTTTCTGTTTCTTACACCTGGACCTGTCATTCCTTCCTGTCCTCTCAAACTTCAGCTGGCCGAAGCAGATGGCTGCTCGTCCTGAGTCTGTTAAAAGAGAGGTTTTTTTTTCTTTCCTTTCCACTGTTGTCAGTGTGCTTGCTCTGGATGGGAGACTGCAACGACGTGAACATTCAACGCAATCTGTTGGCTAACTTTTACTGATTGGCTTTTATAATGTATGTGGCTGTTTTTGTACAGTGTCCTGGGACAACTTCTGCTGTGACATGGACCTATATAAATAAACTGAATTGATTTGTTTTGTTGTTTGAACAAAAGGGTGGCAGCAAAGGACAAAGGAAAGATTTACAAGACAGTGGTGAGACCAGCTGGGTCGTCTGGTTTTGGAGACGTGGTACTGACAATTCAATTCAATTTATTTCTATAGCGCCAAGTCACAACAGAAATCGTCTCAGGGCCCTGAACAGAAACATTCATATTTACCGGTAAATATAATAATTTAACATTATTTATCTGAAGAGCAGACTGCTTTGAATTTAAAAAAGGTCCACCGACATGATTTTTTTACTATTCATAAAATTGCTCAAAATATATATATTTTATCATTTAAATATGTTCCTTTATGCAAACAAAATGATAAATCCCATTAATTTTGCTTTAAAAGTGATTTTGAACTTCAAGCCGTGTTTAATCATGGGAAATCTGATTACACCCGAACGCACCATCTGTGATGTCACACCGGGCAGAGCTCTGGGCTTGTCACAGTGTGCAGGTATGAGCAGCTCGACATGAAGGTAAGTCTGATACAGCATCAGACCTAAATTAGATCCTGTTGTTTCTTGTTCCATCACCCAAACTATTTTCTGCTTCCCAAAATGAAGACAAATAGCTCAAATCTTCACATAGATTGATAAATTCGTCGGGTTTTAAATGGTCCGCTATTAAAGAGACCAGAGCCCTCTGCCCAGTGTTACATCACAGATGGTGCGTTCGTGTGTAATTGGATTTCCCATGATTAAACACGGCTTGAAGTTCAAAATCACTTTTAAAGCAAAATTAAAGTGATTTATCATTTTGTTTGCAAAAATGAACATATTTAAATGATAAAAGATATATATTTTGAGCAATTTTATGAAAATTAAAAAATCATGTCAGTGGGGCTTTAAGTCCATCGCAGAACTCTCATCTTGAGCAAACATGAAGGTGACAGTGGAAAGAAAAAACTCCTCATGAAGAAGAAACCTTTAACAGAACCAGGCTCAGGACAAGAGGTCATCTGCTTCAACCAGCTGAGTTTGGTAGGAACAGATAAACAATGGCAGGTCAAGAATCACATGTTAAGATAGAGACAGTATCAAATGAAAACTATTCAATTTTAACAATTAATTTAAGGAAATTAGGTCAAGTTGTCCTCTAGTAGTCAAAAGACAGGAGAAAGAACTGGAAGTGAAAGAAATTAAGATGTTGAGATTTTCAATGGGAGTGACAAGGATGGAGAAGATTAGGAATGAGATCATCAGAGGTACAGCACTGGTTGAAGGACCAGGAGAAAGTCAGACTGAGAGGGTTTGGACATGTTCAGAGGAGGGACAGTGGGCAACTCCCCATCCAAACCGAGCACAACCTGGGAAGGGTGCCCACTTTTCTCAGTTGCTGAATGGTTTGCCAGGACGTCCTCAAGGACAACTGAAAGTCCTTCTCCATGGTCTCCCCAAATCCCTCCCATGCCAGAGTCTTTGCATCTGCACCCACCAAAGCTGCAGTCTTTCTGGCCACCCTCAACCTGTCAGCTACTTCAGGAATCCTCTGGAACAGCCACGTCCTGAAGGCCTTCTTCTTCAGCTTGATGGCCTCCATCCCCGCTGGTGTCCACCAGCATAGCCTTTGGTTGCCACTGCAACATGCACCAATTAACCTTCAGGCCACAGCTCCTGGAAGCTGCATCTGCAATGGAGGCCATTCGGATTCCATATCCCCGACCTCCCCTAGAACATGTAAAAATAAAACTCTGCAGGAGATGTGAGTTGATAATCGCATGGACAGGGGGCTCCATCAGACATTCCCAGTTCACGCTCACTATACGTTTGGGTTTACCAGGTCTGTCCAGCAGCCTCCCCTGTCATCCGATCCAGCTCACCACCAGGTGGTGAGCAGTTGACAACTCTGCCCCTCTCTTCATTTGAATGTCCAAAACATATGGCTGCAAGACCAACAACATCATCACAAAATTGATCATCAACCATCAACATCACTCTAAGGTGGCCTGGTACAAAGTATCCTCCAGTCAGGACCTTCCCTCCTGCAGCCCAAAGCTGCAGAGGGCAACCCTCTCATTTACTGGGGAGAACTCCAACACTAATGCCTGTTACCCACTGCCCCGTTGTCGGGCGGCTGAAGCGGCCGGTTTACATTCAAAGTCTATGAGGAGACGCATGGAGTCACGGCGAACAGGGAAGCGGCGCGATTCAAGTGATCGAAGCGGCGCGGGGGCAGCCTGCACACGCACGCGCGCGTCGGCGTCGAACTGCCAACGCCATAAAATTCGATCTCTGGTGGCTCGACGCGTTTAGCAAACAGTCGGGAGAGCCTCTGCTATCTGATTACACAACCACAACGGGACTTTTTTTGGACTTTTTAAACTTACCGGATCGAGCCTCCATGAACTGGAACCAAACTCCGGTAAGAAACGTGACATTTTTACAGTTGCTGCTGACAGGCTGCTGTTCTCTCCAGTGTAGATCACCCCAAACATAAAAAAAACGTTTTATCTCATCAAAGACCGTCGGAGGTGCAGTTAACACAACAACTGAACCCGGAAAACGAGCTACACCCCCTCCCTCTGCTACCCCCTAGTGTACGTCATCAGACGGTCTTCAGTGGTTTGGTGGGACCCTGACAAGCGGCCAAAAGGGGACGGCAGGCGCGTTTCGAGTTGTGCAGTGGGTACCAGGCATCCGGCATTCAGCCAGGGGGGAGTATTCTCACATCCAACCAACACCGCTTTCCCTGGGCAACTCCAGAGTATGAGTCCAGTCCCTCTCCAAGAGTTGGGTTCCAAAGCCCAAGCTGTGTGTAGAGGTGAGCCCAATTATATCTAGTTGGTACCGCTCAACCTCACACACAAGCTCCAGCTTCACCCACTTCACTTCATTACTTCATACACCAGTGAAGTAATTTTGCACATCCTTAGAGCCAATCTGTTTCCAAGAGACAGAATGGCCAGGTACCCTCCACTTCCTGATGCCCAGCATCCATTGCACATGACCTTGATGGACATCCTGAAGGTGGTGAGCTCACATAGTGGTGGCTTCCTGTCCTTTCTTTGGGCTTGACCCAGCCAAGCACCAGGAGCCAAAGCTTGACCACCAGGTGCTCGCAGGCGAGCTCCTCCCCAGGCCTGTATCTAGGGACGCACCCCGGTTTTTCCCTTTTCCAGGTGAGATTTCCTGATGCATGTGTGCAGGTTTACTTGTGGTTCTTAAAGTTTCCAAAAGCAGAATGGGAGGCAGATCTTTCAGTTCTCAGGCTCCTCTCTTGTGGAACCAACTTCCAGTCTCTGTCCGTGAGGCTGACACATTGTCCAGTTTTAAAACAGAGCTTAAGACTTTCCTTTTTGATAAATCCTATAGTTAGGGTTGACTTGGGTTTCCTGAGCTGTCCCTTATGCTGCTCTAGCTTAGACTGCTGGAGGACAAACTGACCACATTTCTTCACTCTGCTGCTGCCTTTACTTACTCTGCTCAACCTGTTTTGTATTTGTAATTATTTTTTCCATCCTTGACATGTGTTTTTTTTTTTTTTTGTCTTTCAGGTTCACCTGCACCCATATCTGGACCGACCATTCTGTGTTTGTCTCTCCTCCCTGTCCTCTCAACCAGCCGGTCAAAGCAGATGGCTGCTTGTCCTGAGCCTAGTTCTGCTGGAGGTTTCTTACTGTTCAAAGTGAGTTTTTTCTTTCCACTGTCTCCTTTGTGTTTGCTCAGCATGGAAGACTTTTTGATGAAGTGAAGATCACTTGTCTGCTGCTTCTTTAGATAGACAACGTTACTAATTGTCTTTTCTATGTATGTGGATGTTCCTGTAAAGTGCCCTGAGACAACTTTGATGTGAATTGGGGCTATATAAATAAAGTGAATTGAATTGATGAGACTGTTGTTTTACCATCACAGGTTTAGTCTGAGCCCTCCCCTGACACCTGTTTTCCAGGAGAGACCCTAGAGACCTTACAAGGGGCTGTCCCAGACAAAATAGCCCCCGGGATCACAAACCTCTCCACCACGTTAAGGTGGCAGTTCTGTGGAGGAGCCATCCAGTGACCTGCAGGTGAAATTTTTTAATGAAATCTCTAAACTCCACACAGCTGACGTAGTTCTTCATCAGTTCACCTTTCAGTTTTCACCCTATCCAGTGATCTATGAGGAAAAACTGAAAGGTAAACTGATGGAGATGTATAGCAGCATGTGGAGATTTAATGTCTGCATAGTAGCTTTAGACAGCAGGACAGAGTTGAACACTGAATGTCTCCCACTATGAAAATGTTGCTGAAGTGAAGAGCTTCACCCACTGTACTGTCAATAGTCTGCCATTCTCAATGTTCAATACATCCATCATCTTTACCCACTTCTTCCATTTTGGATCACCGGGATTGCCGGTGTCCATGTTCAGCAATCACTATCGAGGGGCGGGGGACACCCTGGACGGGTCGCAAGTCCATCACAGGGACACAAAGAGACAAACAACCATTCACTCTCTTTCACATCTAGAGACAATTTAGAGTTACCAATAAGACGCATGCACGGAGAGAACATGCAAACTCCACCCATAAAGACCCCCAAACCAGGATTTGAACTGGGGCAACCTGCTTGCTGGGAGACGGCAACTCTACCAGTTGTGCCACTGTGCTGCCCTGTTCAATTCATACTGAATATTATTATTATAATAATAATAATAATAAACTTTATTTGTATAGCACCGTTCCTACAATGCCTTGCATTGACCAAGGTGCTTAACAGGATAAAAAGATGAATAAACTGGAACAATAAATCAGTGAAAATAGAATAAAAAACAACAGTAATAAAAGAAGGCAATGGAAATAAAAAATGCTACATACTAAAATACCAAAAGTAATAAAAGTTACACACTGAAAGCTTTTTTGAACAAGTGGGTCTTCAGTCTGGTTTTGAACAGAGTCAGATCAGAGGTGGCACGCAGCTCAAGGGGGAGACTGTTCCAGGCTTTTGGGCCGGCAACAGAAAATGACCGGTCTCCCCATTGTTTGTACCTTGAGCGAGGCACCTCCAGCAGGTGTTGACTGGCAGATCGTAAAGCTCTGCCGGGCTGATGGGCTTTCAAAAGTTCTGAGATGTACAGAGGAGCAAGTCCATTCAGAGCTTTGAAAACAAACAGCAGCAGCTTGAACTGTATCCTGAACTGAACCGGGAGCCAGTGTAGAGAGGATTATTATTATTGTTTATCTTATTTCTTTATATATATATATA